>CM055731.1:19578858-19711358 GCA_029465975.1 Dallia pectoralis | reverse complement strand
GAGCCTGTGTGTCGGGCACCAGAGGCACTAGTGGAGCCTGTGTGTCGGGCACCAGAGGCACTAGTGGAGCCTGTGTGTCGGGCACCAGAGGCACTAGTGGAGCCTGTGTGTCGGGCACCAGAGGCACTAGTGGAGCCTGTGTGTCGGGCACCAGAGGCACTAGTGGAGCCTGTGTGTCGGGCACCAGAGGCACTAGTGGAGCCTGTGTGTCGGGCACCAGAGGCACCAGTGGAGCCTGTGTGTCGGGCACCAGAGGCACCAGTGGAGCCGGTGTGTCGGGCACCAGAGGCACCAGTGGAGCCGGTGTGTCGGGCACCAGAGGCACCAGTGGAGCCGGTGTGTCGGGCACCAGAGGCACCAGTGGAGCCTGTGTGTCGGGCACCAGAGGCACCAGTGGAGCCTGTGTGTCGGGCACCAGAGGCACCAGTGGAGCCTGTGTGTCGGGCACCAGAGGCACCAGTGGAGCCTGTGTGTCGGGCACCAGAGGCACCAGTGGAGCCTGTGTGTCGGGCACCAGAGGCACCAGTGGAGCCTGTGTGTCGGGCACCAGAGGCACCAGTGGAGCCTGTGTGTCGGGCACCAGAGGCACTAGTGGAGCCTGTGTGTCGGGCACCAGAGGCACCAGTGGAGCCGGTGTGTCGGGCACCAGAGGCACCAGTGGAGCCTGTGTGTCGGGCACCAGAGGCACCAGTGGAGCCTGTGTGTCGGGCACCAGAGGCACTAGTGGAGCCGGTGTGTCGGGCACCAGAGGCACTAGTGGAGCCTGTGTGTCGGGCACCAGAGGCACCAGTGGAGCCTGTGTGTCGGGCACCAGAGGCACCAGTGGAGCCTGTGTGTCGGGCACCAGAGGCACCAGTGGAGCCGGTGTGTCGGGCACCAGAGGCACTAGTGGAGCCTGTGTGTCGGGCACCAGAGGCACTAGTGGAGCCTGTGTGTCGGGCACCAGAGGCACTAGTGGAGCCTGTGTGTCGGGCACCAGAGGCACTAGTGGAGCCTGTGTGTCGGGCACCAGAGGCACTAGTGGAGCCTGTGTGTCGGGCACCAGAGGCACTAGTGGAGCCTGTGTGTCGGGCACCAGAGGCACTAGTGGAGCCTGTGTGTCGGGCACCAGAGGCACAAGTGGAGCCTGTGTGTCGGGCACCAGAGGCACTAGTGGAGCCGGTGTGTCTGGCCCACATGTATGCATAATGTCCCCACAGGACAGGAAGGGCAACGGTTCTGAAAGCACCAGACGAGCTTGCATTCTAACGCTGGATCTCAAGCTAAACAGGGTTGGCCCTGGTATGTCCCAGGACGGGTGAGCAGGTCTTGCTGGAAGTGCCGTGGAGGTCCAGTAGGGGGCGCTTCATACCTCTGGGTCTGCTGATTCAATTTAAACACAACAGTGTAATAAAGAAGAACATTGTTGTGCGCACGGTGACATCTTTCGAGCATGTAAACTCATGTTCTGGCCATCTTTGGTCTCTAATGAGGAAGTGCCTCTATCCTGAGGACATGGCTGTAACATGGCAACCGTATCATCCCCAGTTTCCTGTTGACTCATTCAACAGTTAGTTGGTTTCTGTCCTGTTGATTGCAAGTGTTATTTGTAGGTATTCGTGGAACATGTATGATTATCTCATTATGTTTATTATTATGCGTAAAAAAACGTATTTGGTGTTAAGTCTCAGAGTTAATTGAGTTTTAGAGGAATTTAAGTTTTGCTGTGTTCTTATCGAAACACACCCGTCCTTAAACCTAATGTCTCCTGTAAGTAACTCTGGATAAATGTGTTTGCTAAATGCCTGAAATAGGATTAATAAAATGTAGACATCTTGTAGCTTCAGGTAATTGAAGCTGCCCCTGCCTCCTCTGTCTCTCCTGCCTCCCCTGTCTCACCTGTTTCACCTTTCTCCCCTGCCTCATCTGTGTCCCCTGCCTCTCCTGCCTCTCCTCTCTCGCCTTCCTTCCCTCTCTCTCGTTCCTCCCCTGCCTCACCTGCGTTCCCTGCCTCATCTGCCTCCCCTGCCTCACCTGCCTCATCTGCGTTCCCTGCCTCATCTGCCTCTCCTGCCTCATCTGCATCCCCTGCCTCTCCAGCCTCATCTGCATCCCCTGCCTCTACTGCTTCATCTGCGTTCCCTGCCTCATCTGCTTCATCTGCCTCTCCTGTCCCACCCAGTTGGCCCATGACATCACTCTGCTTCTGCCTACTAGGGAGTCTCCTTTTTAGGCTAGGGTCCTCAGGCTTTAAGGATAAACCTGGAGAGGTAGCGTGGTACATCATGATGGTCCAGTGCTGAAACAACTGTTCCCATAAGAGCCAGAGCAGTAGGACCGATTAGAAACCATTACCTCAGCTATTTTCCTAGGTGACAATAGGGAAAATATGAGTCCAGCTCTGAGAGAAGGAATGACACGTGCCGGCGGCCAGTGATGCAGCTTCTCCACCAACTCAGCATGAATTCAGCCTGTTTGACTGCCCAGTTCCCAGACGGTGTCACCAGGAGCTAATTGTCCAGATATGCCAACGCTCAGAGACCTTAACAGGTTCTGGCTCAGCCGACAGTTTGACAGGACACTCAAGGCACAAAATAAAACCCGTACAGAAGCTCATAGGCTACGATTTTTAAATGAAAGTAGGATCTTTAAATTGTGATGTAAGGTTGCGTTTGACCTACTGCCTGGCTGGAGGAAACATTATGACCATGTATGACCATGTATGACCGGGTATGACCATGTATGACCATGTATGACCGGTATGACCATGTATGACCAATATGACCATGTATGACCATGTATGACCGGGTATGACCATGTAAGACCGGTATGACCATGTTTGACCAGGTATGACCATGTATGACCGGGTATGACCATGTATGACAGCGTATGACCATGTATGACCGGGTATGACCATGTATGACCGGGTATGACCATGTATGACCATGTATGACCGGGTATGACCATGTTTGACCGGTATGACCATGTATGATTGGGTATGACCGGGTATGACCATGTATGACCGGGTATGACCATGTATGACCATGTATGACTGGGTATGACCATGTATGACCGGTATGACCATGTATGACCATGTATGACCGATATGAAGCTACTAAGGAGGCTAGTTCTCGTTCATGTTGTTTATTGGGGTGAGTGCAGCTACTGTCATTGACCCGTTGGATCTGGGAAGTGAAGAAGTGACGTGGTTTACAGAACCTGGACGGTGGGTCTTATTGGGGCTCCGTGCTTCACTTGTTTTCACTCAAAGCTTCCGTTGAGTTACGGCGTACGAACATAAAACCCACTGATGTCGTACCAACTGAGTTCCCTCCGCATGGTGGACCATAAAAACATCATTTTTCACCCGCTGTGACCATAAAATTATAGAGACTGGTGTATTTGTTTTTATCACTGTGCAGTCGCAGTTCCTCCTGGAAGGAATCAACAACATAATACCAGCCCATCATTCAGCACACTGAAGACGTACAGTTCAGATCGGTTGCATGGTCGGATGAGGAAAAATAAAGTTTTCCTATTTTCCACGGCGCCGCGGCTCGCGGAAGTTTCATCCGAAATTAAAAAGACCCCAGACATATCAGTTTGTTATTATGTGGCGTGGTGCAGCTGTGTAATAATGCACTGTCAGCAGAATACTCGCTCTGGTACAGTGTAGATTATGGATATGGCTGGAACGCTCCACGGCCCATCAGAATGAGCTATGATCAGATCTGGCCGTGTTGTAATGCGCTGTATTGCCTGTAATGTGTTAGAGTGGGGCTGTCTCCAGGTCAGTAATAATGCGCTGTATTGCCTGTAATGTGTTAGAGTGGGGCTGTCTCCAGGTCTGTAATAATGTGCTCTCAGGTGGGACTTTATCTGGGGCCCAGGGGCCTCTGTCTCACTTGCTCTTTCTATCTTTCTGCTCCCAGACAATAAGGATATTTGAGCTACACGTGCACCACTCAAATACCCTTCTCTTTCAACCCCCCTCTGTCTCTCTCTCCCTTTCTTTCTCTCTTTCTCTCTCTTTCTCTCCCTCTCTAAACCTTCTTTTCTTTCTCTCACTTTCTCGCTCTCTCTTTAAACCTCCCTTTCTCTCTCTCCCTCTCAAAACATCCCGTTTCCTCCCTCCCTTTCTCTCCCTCACTAAACCCTCTGTCTCTCCCTCTCTCTCCCACCCCCCCCGGCCCCCGTATCTCCACTGTCATATTTGCCCTACCACTAGCTACCACCAGCTGCACCCACAACAACAGGGCCAGCTGGAGGAGGAGAATTTGGGAGAAAAGAGAGGGGTAATTTAAAAAGGAAATGAAGAAAAGTGTGATTAATAACTCTTGTTGTTCTTTAGCTCAGTCTCATAACAGTTTTAGAATTCATTTTTGTGTAATTACTCCTCTAACAAATCCTGTGAACTGGAGAATTGGTCCGTTTATGCTACAGGTACTGCCCATTTGCTAGCATACTCCACGCCAGTTTTTTGGTCTGTATTTCTTTTTCTTCAGCCCGTGTGAGAACATATGAATATCTCTAACCCACTAATAATGTTTGCCAGCCAAGAGTCGTTTCTAAAACAATTTGATCGAAATCATAGTAGACCTGCTTTGGTCTCATGTCACATATTTTTCTAGAGCAGGTTTTTCTTTTTTTGGCCTAATCCTTGAACGTTATATTCTCTGTTAAAGAAACAATTGAAAAGGTACAATTCTTTTATATATTCAAAGCTGCTATCCAAATGTTTATTGTTACTTATTTGGACCTATTGCCTCCTTCGATGTTTGAGGTTCTCCACTGACAACCCGCTCTGACTACTCGAGCCTGCTAAAGTTGGTATTCTAATACATCGAGTGGATTTCTCATTCTGAGAGGGACAGGTGTGTTTGGCTGTGTGAGATGACAGGGCCTTGGTTCGGCGAGCATAATGTTGTTTTCTCCACGGGGAATTCTGGCTTTTAATAGTGAGTGAGAGAACCAAGGACAACCCAAGGTTAGAGCTAAGAGCTCTAGAAAGGATTTGGTTTAGTCTCCACAGTGTCACATCCACTGTGTGTTTGTGTGTGGCTGTCGGCGTGTGCGTATGTGAACCTGTCTGTTTAAGGAAAAGCTGTCGACAGCAGAACATTCCAAACATTTTAATGAACAGCGCCACGCTCTCTCCTACCCCAGAGGAAACTGGGTTACCTGTCCTAGAGGGTTCCCGTTTCCAAATTCATTTATTATCAAACTCAGTGGTCAGAGGTCACCAAGCAGAAAGGAATTGAGAATCTACACTGCTGTTCTGCTCCAAAAAAGCATTGCTGATAGTAATAAATACAAGTATATGTGTTTGTATATGTATTTACTTTTGTTCTCGACTATTTTTTGGAGTCTAATTCGGACCAAGACTCTGGTTTACCTGTGCTTCCTTACAGGGGATTTTGTAGAGTAAAATCTGAGGCTTGTCTTCCGAACTATTTAAGACTTCTGGTTCTTGTTATAACAATTCTCACTCAACCAGGAAGTGAAATGTGGAGCGGTTGGTGTAGCTCAGTGGTAGAGTGCGATGTATGTATGATGTCCAGGGTTCAATCCCCAGCTCCTCCCCAGGTTGCTGTTGCAAATGGGAATTTGTTCTCAAACAAATTATAATGCAGAATCTGTTTGCATCAGAGAGATATATCTCATGCCACCAGCCATTATTGACCAAGAGACCAAACCCTCTCCTGTCATGAACTTTATAATACATTTCTAATAACTCGCTTGTTCTCTATTTAGGAGAACACTGACTACTTTCATGTAATAAACTTATTGACAGAATGCTAATTACTTCTCAATCATTAATTTATTGATAAACTATTAGCAACTTTCCAAGCCCTTCCAGGGCTGTTTAGGATCTATATTCCCCTCCTAGCCTCTTTATACATTAAATTAAGGCTCTGCTTGTAGATCTGGTTGGAGCACAGTCAAAAAAGGCTGTGTGCAACCCCTGCACAAAAACACACTGAACGCAACCACACAACACACACACAGAGAAAGAACACATGTGTTGTGTATTTCCTCTGTCCATGTGTTTGTAATACAGTTTTTATGCTAAGTAAGAGTAGTGTGTGATGATGGCAGGTCTATCACAGTGCTGATGTCTGATATAGACCCAGACTGCCTTGTGATATTGAAGACCCAACAGACCAAGGCCAGAGGAATCGGGAAGATGGACAGTTACGAAAGTATGAGAGACAGACAGATGAGGAGAAAATTGATTTTGACAGATATTATTTGCCAGACAAAAAAAGATATACTGAACACTATACATTTGAAAAATGTGACAACCATAAATAATAAAATCCATTACAGCCACTAGTTCGTGTTGTAAGACGATAGTAAAATGTAAAGCGACATTTTACAAATGTAAAAACAAGTCATTTAAAAAAGATATGCTGCCACAGCAGCTAAATTTGCTACATCAAGCCTCCAGAAGATTGGAGCCTGGATCTGGAAGTTCATAGCTTAATCGTTGTCTGAGGAAATACATCTACAAGTCTTGTTTTTGTCCCTGTTCAAGTGAACTCTGGGTCTTTCCCCCTATTGGAGTGCATTCAGAGCCCCTTTAAATAACGTAATAAAATAATAAATCATCATAATCGAAAACAATAACTATAACTGAGGAAATGTGAATTATTATAATATAGGAGCCACAGAAGAGCTGGTTCCTGTGGTTCTGTATGAATTTAATGTATATTGGTCTAGGCAGAAGGCGCCAATAATTATTATAATATAGGAGCCACAGAAGAGCTGGTTCCTGTGGTTCTGTATGAATTTAATGTATATTGGTCTAGGCAGAAGGCGCCAATAATTATTATAATATAGGAGCCACAGAAGAGCTGGTTCCTGTGGTTCTGTATGAATTTAATGTATATTGGTCTAGGCAGAAGGCGCCAATAATTATTATAACTATCACAGAAAGAACTGCCTTCTGACAAGGAAAAGAGCAATAAGAAGAACACATTCAAAGTTCTAACAGATAAATGAAAAGTATATTGTTGCATTCATCCTTTTTATTCACTAATATTGTTATAATATAGTTAAATATAAAACATGGTTTTGATTAGTAGATGTTATGTAAAATCTGGGGAATCAGAGGCAACAGCTGAAGGACAGAGAGGCCAAAGAATTAAATAAAAGTGGAATAAAGAAAAATGGAGAATCAACAGCAGGGAGGAGAGTGTAAATGAGGATAGAAAAATGAGAGAAGTGTTAGCAGGAATGTATTTCCTAAACATACACATCTGTTCTGCATGTTATGTTGCTCCCCAATGAACACAGACAAATCAGCAGTCACTCTTCCTGTGGTCCAAACAGGAAAAAGTTCAATTTACCCCTGCATATAAACAGCTTTTAGATTCGCTTTTTGGTTTCTGAACAAATGATCCAACTCTGTAGTTTCTTCTTGCGTGTGCGCGCGCATGTGTGTGTGTAGAGTGTTAGGCCTTCTGCATTATTGATGTTCACGCCATTAACACATAGAGAGGCTGTAGATCTCTCAGAGAGCGGCCGGAGTGATGACACACACACAGTGATCTGACTCAGACCCAGGTCAGGCAAGCGTTGTCGTCGCCGTATTGACTGTCGGAATGAACCACACAACCGCTCACGCTCAAAACACATCTATCAATGTGTGTGTTGTGTGTGTGTGTGTGTGTGTGTGCGTGTGTGTGTGTGTGTGAAGGGAAGGCCCATCTATCAGGCTGACTTGCGCATGCTCTCTGGCCCACATTACGACCCTGACCTTTCTACCATCAGTCTCTCTGCATGTCTGTAGCACGATAGGCCGTGTCTGTGTACGCTGGCTGTGTGTGTGTGCTGGCTGTGTGTGTGTGTACGCTGGCTGTGTGTGTGTGCTGACTGTGTGTGTGTGTGTGTGTACGCTGGCTGTGTGTGTGTGCTGGCTGTGTGTGTGTGTGTACGCTGGCTGTGTGTGTGTGCGTGTGCGTGCGTGCATGCATGTGTGTCGAAGGTCCCAGCACTCATGGAGAGCTGAATCTCATTCCCCAGCCTGACGGATGACTGCTGCTGAGAATATAGGACACACACGCACACACTTTACACTCACAATTGTGGTCTCACTTCATTTTCACCATCTCTGGAGGTGTGGTTGCTGGGAGACCGCCTCCAGTTACATGCTCTAGTTTTAACACGAGTTTGGTTTGGCCTGCAGGGGCACACGTCTGACTGGAGACTGATCTGTTAACACACCTGCTGTCACCCGAAGTCATGCGATCTGAGGGCTGCGCTGCGTTTCACTCACTTAATGTAAATCACTAACGTCGCTCCGACGCAGAGAAGTGTAGAATTACAACACTCAACCTGTATTCAAATGCCATGGCTAGAATGCATAAAGGAAAACAGATGTGAGGGACCTAAGAGGAGAGATGGAAAGACGGGGATATATAGAGAGAGAATGAAAGAGGGAATGATATATAGATAGATAGATAGATAGATAGATAGAGGGAGAGAGAATGATATATAGATAGAGGTGCAGTGGTGGCAAAATGGGACAGATGCACCTAGTAGGAAAGATGTGTGTATGTGTAGTGTGTGTGTGTGTGTGTGTGTGTGTGTGTGTGTGTGTGTGTGTGTGTGTGTGTGTGTGTGTGTGTGTGTGTGTGTGTGTGTGTGTGTGTGTATCTATGTGTAGTGATGTGTGTGTGTGTGTGTGTGTGTGTGTGTGTGTGTAGTGTAGTGATGTGTGTGTAGTGATGTGTGTGTTTATGTGTGCGTGTGATTGTGGTGCAGTGAAGCATAGCAGGCAGCAGGCCATGGAGTCATTGACAGGAGGTGAAGGGAACATGTTTCCAGTCAGACCTATCCTGCTGACCTCTATATGTGTGTGTGTGTGTGTGTGTGTGTGTGTGTGTGTGTGTGTGTGTGTGTGTGTGTGTGTGTGTGTGTGTGTGTCTGTGTGTGTCTCTCTCTTCACGGTCCCCGCTTTGCTGTGAGATGTTGTTTTATCTGTTTTTTATAATCCGATTTTACTGCTCGCTTGAATTACCTGGCGGGAGGGAATTCAGTGCTTTCATCGTTGTGTGTCGGCAATGCCAGGGGATTTATCAGGGGCAATGCCAGGGGATTTATCAGGGCAATGCCAGGGGATTTATCAGGGCAATGCCAGGGGATTTATCAGGGCAATGCCAGGGGATTTATCAGGGCAATGCCAGGGGATTTATCAGGGGCAATGCCAGGGGATTTATCAGGGCAATGCCAGGGGATTTATCAGGGCAATGCCAGGGGATTTATCAGGGCAATGCCAGGGGATTTATCAGGGGCAATGCCAGGGGATTTATCAGGGCAATGCCAGGGGATTTATCAGGGGCAATGCCAGGGGATTTATCAGGGCAAGTCCAGGGGATTTATCAGGGCAATGCCAGGGGATTTATCAGGGCAATGCCAGGGGATTTATCAGGGCAATGCCAGGGGATTTATCAGGGGCAATGCCAGGGGATTTATCAGGGCAATGCCAGGGGATTTATCAGGGCAATGCCAGGGGATTTATCAGGGCAATGCCAGGGGATTTATCAGGGGAAATGCCAGGGGATTTATCAGGGCAATGCCAGGGGATTTATCAGGGCAATGCCAGGGGATTTATCAGGGGCAATGTATCACGAGTGGTGTGGGGGCGTGGTTACACAGGTTTAGTTTGGTGAGTCACTTCCGTGTTTACGTTCTGCACAAGCTGTTTTGTATCTGTCATTAGTGGGCTATAAAGGTTCGGCGAGCAAGACACTCCTTGCTCAGCATTGTTACTACGTCACGTTATTTTATGGTGAGTGTTGTGTTTGTAAAGCACTGTGTGGAATGTTTTGTTATAAGTCGCGACTGCGCAATTTCATTTCATTACAGTTAGTTACGTTTTCCGTTCGTTGTTAAGTGTTTGGTTTGATTGAAATAAACACCACGAACGAGTATCACGACTCTGCAAATGGCTTCATACTGCACTACACCCCTGAACCGTGACACAATGCCAGGGGATTTATCAGGGGAAAGAAGAGAAGGAGAGGGGGGAGTAGATAGGGTTAGGAGTAGATGAATAGAGGAGAGAGGAGTAGATGAATAGAGGAGAGAGGAGTAGATGAATAGAGGAGAGAGGAGTAGATGAATAGAGGAGAGAGGAGTAGATGAATAGAGGAGAGAGGAGTAGATGAATAGAGGAGAGAGGAGTAGATGAATAGAGGAGAGAGGAGTAGATGAATAGAGGAGAGAGGAGTAGATGAATAGAGGAGAGAGGAGTAGATGAATAGAGGAGAGAGGAGTAGATGAATAGAGGAGTAGATGAATAGAGGAGAGAGGAGTAGATGAATAGAGGAGAGAGAGAAGGAGAACATAGTGTGGTGATTAAGGAGGATAGAGCATTCATTACTCTGTTCCTATGAGCTCCATCACAAAGAGAAGAGTTCTCCAGAGACACCTGTCTCCAAACACACACACACTCACACACACACTGACTCACACACACACACTCCTGTCGGAGGTATAGCTGGCTAAACGAAGCAGGAAAGTGCCACAGGGAAGCTGTGAAATACACCTCCTCTCATCACATAATCACTCCATCCTCTTTCTTCCCTTTCTATTTCCCTCTCTCTCTCTTCACACTCATCCGTTCATCTATCTCTGTCACAAAACAAACTGCTCCATTGCCACATTCTCTATCTCCGACTTAACTGTAAACCAGTAAAGATGTCTCTAAACGGTTTATTCGTCGTCCAACAGAACCAGATCCGTTGTTAATGTGTTCGTATTTGCTGTCTTCTAATTGGTCGGTCTCAGGAAATGGTCACACGTAGCGGGACTGGATGTGTAATAGAAGGCAATCATTATGTGTCTTTAGTTTGCATGTGATCCGGCCTAGTGGGACCAAGCTGTGATATTATGGAGTGGAAATTGCTTTTTCACTTGCCGTTGAAATCAGAGTGCTAAATCACAGCTTATTGAATAGGGAGTTTGTTCGGCTGGTAGTGTGTTTATGTGTGGAATGATATCAAAAATATGTCCTCGGTTTCTCTCTCCCGTGCTCTTGGCTTTGTCGTGGGCTGTGTTTTGAATGTACTTTTGGTCGGTTATTGTACATTTATTTCGCTGATATTGTAGATAGATTATTGACATGTTGAGATATTGGAATAAAAAAATCTACAAATTGGCCATTGAACACAAACACACATAATTCGATCTCGCTGGGGTGTCATAGCTGTCTTACCAACACAACAAAGCATCACTGTCACTTATCCATTTCTAGCAGGCCAGCTAACGGATCTAGTGAAAATATTGTGTCCTGGTCAAAAGAAGTTTGGGAACATTTGTTTCTGCTTTACTTTGGTGGAATTCTTTTGGCAATATCCTTTTTATTTGGGTAAAGGAGTGGTCGTGATAATGAGTACACTAGCAGACAGTCGGACAGATTGATTTAAACTCAAGCTGCAGCAAAATATACAGTAAAGAAAGAAAGTATGTGATCCCCTGCTGATTTTGTACATTTGCCCACTGACAAAGAGGAGTGGGACAAAATCCCTCCTGGGATGTGCGTAAACCTGGTGGCCAACAGGAAACATCTGACCTCTGTGATTGCCAAAAAGGTGTTTTCCACCGAGTAAAACGCAAATCAATTCATAACATATTTCAAATGCGTTATTCTGGAATTTTTGTTGTTGTTATTCTGTCTCTTCTAATCATATAAACCTACCATTAAAATTATAGCCCGATCATGTCTTTGGCGGTGGGCAAACGTACTAAATCAGCAGGGGAAAATGATATACTGATCATGTCTCTGTCAGTGGGCAAGCGTACAGAATCAGCAGGGGATCAAATAATTTCTTCTTTCACTGTATGTGAGCACTGGAGGCAGCATCTTAGACCATTAGACCAGCCTAGAACACGCTTCCCCCGGTTGTGTCTGAGCTTTATAACCACACATAACACATAACACCTCTGGACAAACCGGCATATGATCACTCATCTTTATATCTGTGTTTTGGTTTCAATCCTCATCGCCTTGTTGGGTGACTACAGTTCGAAGTCCGTATTCTCTCCGGTGATCTCCGGCCCCACAGCTGAGCACCGAAGTCTCTGTGCTGAATATCAGACGGAGAACTATAACATGACTTGATAACCCAACTGGTTGCTCATCAGACTTCATCACACATCTCGCTCATCACACCTGAAGCCAAATCAACCCTCTCTTTTCTCATCCACGGTTCCTCTGGGGTGGTCAATCAGACAGGTAGAGAAAAACATACAGCCGATATCACTCCCTCTCTCTCTCCTGCTATCAGAGATGGAGAGATACGCGCTGTGTGTGTGTGTGTGTGTGTGTGTGTGTGTCGAGGGGAAGTGTGTGACAGGGCTGGCACTGGGTGATTGTCCATCAGAGATCCTGTCTGGATTATAAAACCAATCAGAACACAGTGATTGCTGCAGGCGGATGGTGATTGGATCACAGGCTACAGAGGGAGGGAGGGATGGAGGGAGAGAGGTAGCATGAGCATGAGGGTGAGGAGGGAGAGGTGGCGAGAGATGAAGCACAAGGAGAGGATGTGTTCACTGTTCTCAGAATAATGCCTGTAGAATATGATTTGGCTCAGTCAAGACTCTCTATCCATAGCCTGTAATGGATTTATAACTGGGTAGCAGTTATACTTGCCTTCTTTTTACACATTCTGGTAATGTAGGGGATTCTCCAAAACATTTTTATTCTTTTACTACTTTTTAAATGGAAAATGAGTTGCCATTGGCATCTGCAAAGGATGACTATAATTAGGGCTGGGTGATTTTGTAACAATATCTAATCTTTATATTCGGTATTATTCAACAAAGCAATACATAATTGTATATTATGATCAACATAATATTACATAGATAGATTATTTATAAACTGCTCTTTCCTGTAGGCCAGTCCTATATGTTATGATAAAATTAGGTGATACATGAATTGATATAAATTATATATTTTTATTTAACTACTTCAATCACAGTAGTATGTTGACTGGTTTGTTAAACAAGTAATTATTATCATGTCAACATAAAGCACTGTCAAACAAGCCTGGTGTAAACATTATTAAAAAGTCGGTATCAAATTATGCAAACTAACGTGCAAAATGCAGAGATATAAAGAAATCTGTGGCTTTCTCACACTAAGTATTTGAAAAATATATGATATGCAAACATGTGAATTTCACTCCTTAAACACTGTCTGTGACCTTTTCTAGACAGTTTTTAAATAAATAAATATTATCTCACTGATCTCCAGTCAGTAACATAACACACAAAGTGCAGAAAAATAGGGAAGCAGTGTGAGGCAGCAACTTTAGCACGGCATAGCAAGGCTGTAAAATTAGCAACATTAGCTATGTTAGCAAGACATTAGCAAGGCTAGCAACATTAGCAATGGTACCTACGTTAGCTACGTTAGCAAGACATTAGCAAGGCTAGCAATGTTAGCCAAAATGGAAGCCAAAATGTTACCACACAACTGACCTACTGTTCCTTTGTGACACTAAAGTTTCCCTAGTGTCAGGTTCTGTCGAGCCTGAGGCCATTTTACAACAGGCGTGCCAAGTTGCTGCATAGTCTCCAGACTGCTTTACTCTCACATGTCACATGATGAGTGTAATCGCAGCTTTTGTGGTATATCATATTGTGATATCATTGCAATTGCAATTAATCGTTCAGCCCTAACTAAAATGCCTTATTTAATTTTTTTCAGAACATTTTTATATTATGCTGTTTCCTTAAATAAAAATGCAAATATGGGTTCATGGGAAAACATCAAAATCAGTATTCAGAATGGGATTTGTTTTGTAATATTGCATGGCGCATTTAAAAACCAGCATAGACAATTTTTTTCATTTTTCAAACGAAAACAAGATACATATATAAAATAAAAAATTCTACCCAGTAGAGTTATCTACTTCCTAATCCTTATCTAATTCCTAATCCTTATGTAAATCCAGTTTCTTCTAAACCGTGGTCCAAGATGATACAGAAAAGAGGAAAAGCACTCAAACCAGACTGTTGTTGTGGGGATATTCTGTAAAAAGTTCATTAGATTCGAAAAGTTCATCTGTAATGTGTATACAGTTATTTAATATATTTTCAGATGCACTAAGATAGTGACATATATGAAATATACCACTGGGTCTGATCAATCAATCAATCAAAGTGCTTTGAAAAACACCCAGCCTGAACCCGACAGAGCACACATCAACAAGTTGATCTCTATACACAGTGTGTGTCTGTTGCCTTGTACCAGTTTGTCTGTTGCCTTGTACCAGTGTGTCTGTTGCCTTGTACCAGTGTGTCTGTTGCCTTGTACCAGTGTGTCTGTTGCCTTGTACCAGTTTGTCTGTTGCCTTGTACCAGTTTGTCTGTTGCCTTGTACCAGTGTGTCTGTTGCCTTATACCAGTGTGTCTGTTGCCTTGTACCAGTGTGTCTGTTGCCTTGTACCAGTTTGTCTGTTGCCTTGTACCAGTTTGTCTGTTGCCTTGTACCAGTGTGTCTCTTGCCTTGTACCAGTTTGTCTGTTTCCTTGTACCAGTTTGTCTGTTTCCTTGTACCAGTGTGTCTCTTGCCTTGTACCAGTGTGTCTGTTGCCTTGTATCTGTGTGTCTGTTGCCTTGTACCAGTTTGTCTGTTGCCTTGTACCAGTGTGTCTGTTGCCTTGTACCAGTGTGTCTGTTGCCTTGTACCAGTTTGTCTGTTGCCTTGTACCAGTTTGTCTGTTGCCTTGTACCAGTGTGTCTCTTGCCTTGTACCAGTGTGTCTGTTGCCTTGTACCAGTGTGTCTCTTGCCTTGTACCAGTGTGTCTGTTGCCTTGTATCTGTGTGTCTGTTGCCTTGTACCAGTGTGTCTGTTGCCTTGTACCAGTGTGTCTGTTGCCTTGTATCAGTGTGTCTGTTGCCTTGTACCAGTGTGTCTGTTGCCTTGTACCAGTGTGTCTGTTGCCTTGTACCAGTTTGTCTGTTGCCTTGTACCAGTGTGTCTGTTGCCTTGTACCAGTTTGTCTGTTGCCTTGTACCAGTGTGTCTGTTGCCTTGTACCAGTGTGTCTCTTTCCTTGTACCAGTTTGTCTGTTGCCTTGTACCAGTTTGTCTGTTGCCTTGTACCAGTGTGTCTATTGCCTTGTATCTGTGTGTCTGTTGCCTTGTACCAGTGTGTCTGTTGCCTTGTATCTGTGTGTCTGTTGCCTTGTACCAGTGTGTCTGTTGCCTTGTACCAGTTTGTCTGTTGCCTTGTACCAGTGTGTCTCTTGCCTTGTACCAGTGTGTCTGTTGCCTTGCATCTGTGTTTCTGTTGCCTTGTACCAATGTGTCTGTTGCCTTGTACCAGTTTGTCTGTTGCCTTGTATCTGTGTGTCTGTTGCCTTGTACCAGTGTGTCTGTTGCCTTGTACCAGTGTGTCTGTTGCCTTGTACCAGTGTGTCTCTTGCCTTGTACCAGTGTGTCTGTTGCCTTGTATCTGTGTGTCTGTTGCCTTGTACCAGTGTGTATGTTGCCTTGTATCAGTGTGTCTGTTGCCTTGTACCAGTGTGTCTGTTGCCTTGTATCTGTGTGTCTGTTGCCTTGTACCAGTGTGTATGTTGCCTTGTATCAGTGTGTCTGTTGCCTTGTACCAGTGTGTCTGTTGCCTTGTATCTGTGTGTCTGTTGCCTTGTACCAGTGTGTATGTTGCCTTGTATCAGTGTGTCTGTTGCCTTGTACCAGTGTGTATGTTGCCTTGTATCAGTGTGTCTTACTGATACAGGGTACTGTGACATGTAAGACTTCTTGCGTTTGTTTTCACAACACCTTGTAATTCAAGTCAGACATGATATCATTTGATGTGATATTATCATAGTTCTAGACATCTACATATAACGTGATACATACAGTATATATAGTTATTCTTACTACAAAGGATATCTGCTAAACATTACAGACTTTTTTGTCAGTGTTTGTGCATTGACGAGTCAACATGTTTTTTGTGTATGGGACATAGTTGGCAGGTTTTTTCCTCTGTTATCTGGAAGGGGCCGGGGCCAGGGGTCTGGGTTATGCGGGCATCTGGCAGTCCTGCCCCTCTACAACCCCTGCAACTCTGCTGTTGCCCCTGGCGTGGCAGATGTGGGTCAAAGGGTGGAGTCGTGGTTGACAGGAGCAAGGGTGAGAGTTTCTGTGGGAGACCGGGCCGAGCTAGGCACAGCTGGATTATGGAGACGGGGGGTGAGATGTTTCAGTGCTCCTGTGGACCTGCGTGTTTATTTGCATACAGAATGTAGCACCTACTGTATTTACCTGTAGTGAATTAGCATGCGTCACAGCAGCCTGAGTGAGAATCTAATGAGCCGGGGACAAAGTCACAGCGCCAACGGAAACAGTCGACATGACAACAGGGGAGAACGACAGCGCCAGGATGTTTCTACTGGATTGGCAAATGTATAGTCTCATTTTGACAGGATCGCTATTACCCATAATACCTCTTTCCCCAGTCAGACGGTCCTAGTAACAGCTCTGTATTTACCTTCTTCTATTGGTGTATTTTGGGCGGTAGACTCTGTGGTAATAATCCCATAGCTAATGTTCAATAACCCTTCTCTCATGTGCGCTGTGCTGAGCAGGTGGGAGTAAGAGAGAGGGATAGAGAAAGCTATTAGTAGTTTGTAGTGTTTGACATGATTAATGCCTGGTTCTTTATCGGCACCCTCTTCCTGCTGAGATCATTTCCCCCTACCTGCCGAACGACGCGAATATTTCAGGCCAAGGCTCATTAATATCCCGTGATTAGGTGAATTCTTCCAGGATTCTGATGGATGTCTCGCGCATTCAAAAGTTTCTCTTTTGTGAGAATTGACTGATTGTCTTCTTTGAATTGGCGCGACGTCGGTATGCGTTAATGAATTTGGATGGCGGCGATGTTCATTAAGTAATTTTCAACTGAGATTTGCTGAGCCCCACGGGGCTGCCAAGCGTAGCCAGAATTGGTACAAGTTGTCTCAGTGCCATTTAGTTTGTTACAGGAAGTTAGGCTAGGGTTGGACAAAGCGTGCCAGGTCTCTACCGTAGCTATTTATACTGTGGAAGCCGTGCTGCAGAGGAGTTGATAGGAGATCCTACGGATTCAGTTGTTAAACAGACGGGCTATTTATACTGCTTCCTATTCTGCCAGCATCTCCTGCTGTTCAGCTGTTCAACTGAGAAAGTGGAGGAAAGGAGGGTCAGGTCACCAAGCAAGGTGTGTTCCCTTTATTCTCCCTTTCCTTCCTCCTGATTAGGAATCCCGTTGTGAATGCACAAGCTATTACCTAATTAACATGATTTGTCTTTTTATTCTTCATGTTGCAGCTGACAGAATTACACCTTAATCACACTTAATTCAAGTCATTACACTGTGTTCTCGCTTACCGTTTCTTACAGAAAATGCAATTCAAACGGGCTTTGTTGTAGTGAATTTGTACAATGTATACATGTTTACGTTGTCAACCCCGTTAAAAAAGAAATGGAAATTAGCTTTCAGAAATTATATTTCTTTTCTCCCATCAACAATTTCCTAATGTCAAATTGAATCTATCACACTGTCTCAAGGCAACAACTCCCAACAGATTCAGGAGAGGAAAATCGCTGGGCAATTTGGGCTAATTTGCAGACCCCCTTGGAGCCTTTTAGTTCCTCAACAGCTAGCAAAACCGTTGAGGCTAAAACCTAGACTGTAGTGTTGAGCGTAGTGCTATTGAAATAGAATGCCTTATACTAATAAATCAAATAAGCGGATATATATTGGAAATACTTGGCTTTATTATTTGTGCTTTACTGATTAACCATTTCCTCAGCAGTATTTGTATTTTAGTAAAAACAAAATTAGATTTGTTTGAAAATGATTTCTGGGTCTGGGATCTATGGGAAAAATGCATCTCAAATGCGGTCATATAATTGTTGGGAAAACAGGAAGTGCAGCTCCGTTTCCACATAATTCTAAGAACCAGGTCTGTCGCAGCTAACTGAGGTTTTGCTCATCAAGTCTGTTCTGAGTCAAGGATATTGGTCAGATTTACTGCCTGACTTATGAGTTTTGCTTATCTTTTTTACATTTCCAGACATCACAACCACGGAGGGCAATGGTTTCCTTTCATTCTTACTCTTCATCTGAATTACCGCACCAGGTCCGGTCTGGGTGTGTCTGTTTCAGGGGGTTCAGTCTCTGATAAAACTCTTAAGCAGCCGTGGGATGGAGATGAGTCAGAGAACAGGAATAAATTGTCAGCAGAGAGAGAGAGAGAGTTCTATTCTTCTCATTAATGATCAGGAAGAAAGAGAGGAGGACAAGATGAGGATTGTGAAAGAGAATAGAGAAGGAGGAGGTAAATTAGTATTGATTGTTACAGGGTCGGTTCAGAGCTGGTTTAACTGTCCTTTATACAGATCATTGACTTTCCAGATTACTATTAGAGATGAACAAGGGGATTGAAGTTGCGGGATGTCACTGTGACCCTATTAAGCACACCCACACTTACGCTCCCAGACCAGGAAGTCACTATGACCCTATAAAACACACCCACATGTACGCTCACAAACCAGGAAGTTGCTATGACCCTATTAAACACACCCACACGTACGCTCACATACCAGGAAGTCACTATGACCCAATTAAACACACCCACACATGTGGCTTGTTGTGTCAGCCAGGGCAGAGCTGGTCTACCATAACAGGAGCTGGACGAGGGGTTAGAAGAGTAACACAATCTGAGCAGCCAGGCTCCAGCATAACTTTTACTTCAAAATATAGTGCCCCCCCAAACTATTTCTTTTGTAGTGTGACTGATGTCCTTAATTACTTGTTAACTGCGGCAGGCTGGCTCTCTGCACTGAAACACATGATAGATTAACTGGAGCAGGCATCTGCTGGGATACAGTCACCATCCTTTTGGTACAGTCTACAGTCACTTCTACAGACAGTCTACAGACTTTATATTAGTTTGTTAGAATTTAACATAGTCACTGTTAGTGAACCAAAATTACATCCAGAGATAAATTGTCTGTTTTCTTAAACTAAAATGACATCCGGAGAGTAGGATTCACTGTTGTAATCTACAGAATCTACAGAAGGGTTTACAGTTTAATGAGACATACAGTGGATATTAGTAATTCCACACACCCCTGTTAAAAATGCTGTTAAAATCTACAAAGACTTTATTCATTTACACACCTTTTTGTGAGTCTATCGGCTGTCTTCTTCTTTACTACCAGAATCCCCTACAGGTTCAACCTCCTCCCTGACTATGTGTGGAGATACAAGTCTTCTCCGGTGTTTTTTCTTTGAACCCAGCCTCTCCTCTTTCCGGCTATCTGGATAGATTTCCACCCAGTCCTTCATTCTATACATTTCAAAGGAAAATTGTGTGAGAAAATACGAAGAAGAAGTGTGGGAGAAAAGGAGAACATAATAATGACTCATCAAAAAGTTGAAAATTGTTACAGATATTCACTAACTCTGTATGTGAGTTGACCTAGAGTGCAGACAGAGGGCAACTCATCTCATGTCTCACTCTTGTCCCTGTGCTGTGTGTGGTAAAGTCAAAGCAGAGGTCAAATCCTTTCGGACGATCACAATTTAGACATTAACCCTAGCTGATTGAGTTTAGCCAATCATAACCATGGCTAATTTTCATGATCAAATCATAAACCCTCCAATTAATCCAATGGTGTTTGTCCCAACAGTGACGTGACCTCCATCAAAACAGTCAGGTGTCCTTGTTCATGTCACAAACCTGACACAGTCGGCAGACTACATACCTACATACCATACAGGCTATGTAGTTGACCCGGCCTGGTAATTTGGTTAGAACAGGCGTCAAACTATACAGACATACTCACACACAAACAGATTGTGTTCTGTACAGACATACTCACACACACACACACACAAACACATTGTGTTCTGTACAGACATACTTACACACACACACACACAAACACATTGTGTTCTATACAGACATACTCACACACAAACACATTGTGTTCTATACAGACATACTCACACACAAACACATTGTGTTCTATACAGACATACTCACACACATACACATTGTGTTCTGTACAGACATACTCACACACAAACACATTGTGTTCTATACAGACATACTCACACACAAACACATTGTGTTCTATACAGACATACTCACACACACACACATTGTGTTCTATACAGACATACTCACACACAAACACATTGTGTTCTATACAGACATACTCACACACATACACATTGTGTTCTGTACAGACATACTCACACACAAACACATTGTGTTCTATACAGACATACTCACACACATACACATTGCGTTCTATACAGACATACTCAAACACATAACACATTCTGTTCTATACAGACATACTCACACACAGACGTCTACGTGCTCCGAATGTCATGGATTAACTTTGGTCTCACTGGAACCCTCATCCTGTATGAATAGAACTACTTCACTTCCCTCTCAGATACACAGACCATCTCACAATGCACCATAAGCAAATGTAGTAAGGAAAGGCAGATATTATCAGTTTGTTTGTTTCCATATGCTATATGAGTTCCTTGCTCACGGGCAAGACAGCAGATTTGTCACCTTTTCAGCGCTGGGATTCGAACCAGTCTCCCTTACCTCTCTCTCTCTCTCTTTCTTTCACAGCTTCCCTCTGCTTTATGTAACTCAACGTCTTCACATCATTTAACCGCTGTATAAAAGCATCAATACAGAAGCCATTGATTTTCTAAACTGTTAATAGAGGCCTAGGGGCCAGGCAAGCTCATTAAAACCCTACACAGGTCAGGATGCTGTAATGAGATGACATTAGTTTACTGGGAGCTTAACTACACTCGACTGGAAAATCCATCCATTCCTACCACTAATTGACCAGTGATTATAACGGGTTTCCAGTCTTCTGACTCATAGAGATGGAACTGCAGGGGCTGTTGTGTCCTGGCGTTGTCATTTAAAAGCTACAGGGTATTATCCTCAGAAGGACTGAGATCTCTTCAGATTTACCTTCGTCTGAAGCTCGGTACAGAGCTGCGTTTCACACGAATTCCAAGGCAACTGTTCAATAACTTCAACCGGCTCGTTCTCAAGGTCTACGTGTGTCTTTAGAGAGCGTGTTTAAAACATTTTCTAACATTACGATGGCCACTGCTGCTGTATGTGGCCATGTTATTATAGGTGTTATGTATGTGGCCATGTTATTATAGGTGTTGTGTATGTGGCCATGTTATTATAGGTGTTATGTATGTGGCCATGTTATTATAGGTGTTATGTATGTGGCCATGTTATTATAGGTGTTATGTATGTGGCCATGTTATTATAGGTGTTATGTATGTGGCCATGTTATTATAGGTGTTATGTATGTGGCCATGTTATTATAGGTGTTATGTATGTGGCCATGTTATTATAGGTGTTATGTATGTGGCCATGTTATTATAGGTGTTATGTATGTGGCCATGTTATTATAGGTGTTATGTATGTGGCCATGTTATTATAGGTGTTGTGTATGTGGCCATGTTATTATAGGTGTTATGTATGTGGCCATGTTATTATAGGTGTTATGTATGTGGCCATGTTATTATAGGTGTTGTGTATGTGGCCATGTTATTATAGGTGTTATGTATGTGGCCATGTTATTATAGGTGTTGTGTATGTGGCCATGTTATTATAGGTGTTGTGTATGTGGCCATGTTATTATAGGTGTTATGTATGTGGCCATGTTATTATAGGTGTTATGTATGTGGCCATGTTATTATAGGTGTTGTGTATGTGGCCATGTTATTATAGGTGTTGTGTATGTGGCCATGTTATTATAGGTGTTGTGTATGTGGCCATGTTATTATAGGTGTTATGTATGTGGCCATGTTATTATAGGTGTTATGTATGTGGCCATGTTATTATAGGTGTTGTGTATGTGGCCATGTTATTATAGGTGTTATGTATGTGGCCATGTTATTATAGGTGTTATGTATGTGGCCATGTTATTATAGGTGTTGTGTATGTGGCCATGTTATTATAGGTGTTGTGTATGTGGCCATGTTATTATAGGTGTTGTGTATGTGGCCATGTTATTATAGGTGTTATGTATGTGGCCATGTTATTATAGGTGTAATGTATGTGGCCATGTTATTATAGGTGTTATGTATGTGGCCATGTTATTATAGGTGTTATGTATGTGGCCATGTTATTATAGGTGTTATGTATGTGGCCATGTTATTATAGGTGTTATGTATGTGGCCATGTTATTATAGGTGTTATGTATGTGGCCATGTTATTATAGGTGTTATGTATGTGGCCATGTTATTATAGGTGTTATGTATTTGGCCATGTTATTATAGGTGTTATGTATGTGGCCATGTTGTTATAGGTGTTATGTATGTGGCCATGTTATTATAGGTGTTGTGTATGTGGCCATGTTATTATTGTAAGGTTCGGAGGTTTGGTCAGTACCCCTCCCCCGCCTTTGGAGGATCCAAGCGCTTCCACTGCAATGTTAGCATGGACTAATTGTAATCACCTGTGGGTTGTCTTCTCACCTGTTCTCTGTCTGTTAATCAGTTCATGTATTTAAGTCGGGTGTTGTCTGTTCTTCAGTGTCGGGGCATTGTTAAGGTATGTTGGTTCGTTTGTCTTGAGTCTGTTCGTTTTGTAGGGAGGTTTTGTTCTTGTACTCTTCCTGTCAGTCTGTGTATTTGTTGGGTGGGTCTGGTTGTGGTTCTTAGTCGGTGTCTATGTTTATGAGTCCTGTCTTTGTTTCTAGTTTCCTGTAACCCGTTTAGTAGTCTTTGTGTGTTTCATACTGTGTCCTGTTTGTTAGTCCGTTTATGCTTAGTTCGCTTATCTAGCCCATGAGTTCTTGTGTTTTAGTTTGTGATATTCCTGTTTTGAGTATACTCCTTGGTTTGACGTTTTGGTTTTGTGTTTCTGTTTTTGTTAAGTTCTAGAGCTCCAGTGAATGTCCTGTCTGTGATATGACAATTAAAGAGCCTTGTACTGCATCCCTGCGTTTGTGTTCGAGTTCTGATTGCCTGTAAGAGGCCATTCATTACAGAATGCCCCGACCGTCCAAAAGAACGCAGCAGAGATGGACGAGCTGTTCGCGTCAGGGCGAACAGTTCGTCGAAAGACGAGAGAGTCTTCGCCTACGCGCCATACGGAGGGGGATTCCTCTCTCTCCACGACCATCCGCTTCACCAACTATCCGGTTGCCGGCAACGTTCATTGAGGAACGAGAGGCGAGAGAGACGCACCTCTCTGAGTCGAAGGAGGAGTTGGAGGAGGAGTCTGAGGAAGAGTACTTGGATGGGTGGTACCGCTGGGATCCCTACACCCTACAACTAAGCCCCGCTCTACCACCAACCATTCCGTCCTCAACTCCTCAGGTCCCGATGGCTGCCACCCCGCAGCCAAGGGTGTTTGAGTTCCCGCAGCATGAGATGGCTGCCGCCCAGCAGCATGAGATGGCTGCCGCCCAGCAGCATGAGATGGCTGCCGCCCAGCAGCATGAGATGGCTGCCGCCCCGCAGCATGAGATGGCTGCCGCCCCGCAGCATGAGATGGCTGCCGCCCCGCAGCATGAGATGGCTGCCGCCCCGCAGCATGAGATGGCTGCCGCCCCGCAGCATGAGATGGCTGCCGCCCAGCAGCATGAGATGGCTGCCGCCCAGCAGCATGAGATGGCTGCCGCCCAGCAGCATGAGATGGCTGCCGCCCAGCAGCATGAGATGGCTGCCGCCCCGCAGCATGAGATGGCTGCCGCCCCGCAGCATGAGATGGCTGCCGCCCCGCAGCATGAGATGGCTGCCGCCCCGCAGCATGAGATGGCTGCCGCCCCGCAGCATGAGATGGCTGCCGCCCCGCAGCATGAGATGGCTGTCGCCCCCAGCATGAGATGGCTGCCGCCCCGCCGCTCGAAACGGGTCCCTATGAACCGGTCTATCCGGTGTCCTCCAGGCCGACGCCACCGTCGGCAACCTCCCCGGCCTTGGAGAGGGCTCTACGGGAGGATCTGGAGGTATTTATCGACTTTCTGGCCTGGGTCCAGGAGGAGGCGGTGATGGACGATGAAAGGAGATGGTGGCATCAGGAGTTCTTCGTGTGGAGGAAGGGACAAGAAGATCTCTGCCCTAAGCTCCTGGACTACCTGAGGGCACAACTTCTCCGCCGTGCACCACACCTTCGGCCAGTCACTGAGCTCCCTCCAGTTTCCTTGCCCGAGCCAGTCCCAGTTTCCTTGCCCGAGCCAGTCCCAGTTTCCTTGCCCGAGCCAGTCCCAGTTTCCTTGCCCGAGCCAGTCCCAGTTTCCTTGCCCGAGCCAGTCCCAGTTTCCTTGCCCGAGCCAGTCCCAGTTTCTTTGCCCGAGCCAGTCCCAGTTTCTTTGCCCGAGCCAGTCCCTGTTTCCTTGCCCGAGCCTGTCCCCGTCTCTGAGCCTGTCCCCGTCTCTGAGCCTGTCCCCGTCTCTGAGCCTGTCCCCGTCTCTGAGCCTGTCCCCGTCTCTGAGCCTGTCCCCGTCTCTGAGCCTGTCCCCGTCTCTGAGCCAGTCCCCGTGTCCTTGCCTGAGCCAGTCCCCGTGTCCTTGCCTGAGCCAGTCCCCGTGTCCTTGCCTGAGCCAGTCCCCGTGTCCTTGCCTGTCCCAGGTTCCCAGCCTGAGCCTGTCCCAGTTGCCCAGCCTGTCCCAGTCCCAGTTGCCCAGCCTGTCCCAGTCCCAGTTTCCCTGCCTGTCCCAGTCCCAGTTTCCCTGCCTGAGCCAGCCCCAGAGCTCACTCCAGCCCCAGAGCTCACTCCAGCCCCAGAGCTCACTCCAGCCCCAGAGCTCACTCCAGCCCCAGAGCTCACTCCAGCCCCAGAGCTCACTCCAGCCCCAGAGCTCACTCCAGCCCCAGAGCTCACTCCAGCCCGAGAGCTCACTCCAGCCCCAGAGCCCACTCCAGACCCCGAGCTCAGTCCGGTCCCCAGCCTGACTCCAGTCCGGTCCTCGAGCCCCGGGCGGTCCTCGAGGTCGTCGTCCGGGCCGAGCCAGTTCCCGGGCTAAAGCCTGTTGCCGGGCCAATGACTGTTCCTCAGTCCACTCCAGTTCCTCAGTCCACTCCAGTCCTTGAGCCCGTTACCCTGCCTGAGGCCGTAGCTCTACCTGAGACTCTTCCCGGGCCTGTGCCCCTTCCCGGGCCTACGTCAGTTCTCCGGCCTCCGGACCTGTGTCCTCCGGCACGGCCTCCCGAGCTTCATCCGCCGGGTCGGCCACCTGACCCGTCTCCTCCGGCACGGCCACCTGACCCGTCTCCTCCGGCGCTGCCTCCTGACCCGTGTCCTCCGGCGCTGCCTCCTGACCCGTGTCCTCCGGCGCTGCCTCCTGACCCGTGTCCTCCGGCCCTGCCTCCTGACCCGTCTCCTCCGGCGTTGCCACCTGACCCGTGTCCGCCGGGTAGACCTCCTGACCCGCTCCCGCCGGGTAGAACCCATGACCCGTCTCTGCCTGTCCGGCCTCCAGACCTGCTCCCGCCGGGTCGGCCACCTGATCCGCCTCCGCCTGTCCGGTCTCCTGATCCGTCTCCGCCTGTCCGGTCTCCTGACCCGTCTCCGCCTGTCCGGTCTCCTGATCCATCTCCACCGGCACGGCCTTTAGACCTGTGTCCTCCGGCACGCCCGCCTGACCCGCTCCTGCCGGGCAGAACCCATGACCCGTCCCTGCCTGGTCGACCCCCTGACCCGTCTCTGCCTAGTCGACCCCCTGACCCGTCTCTGCCTGGTCGACCCTCCTGACCCGTCAAAGCCTGCACGCCCTCCTGACCCATCAAAGCCTGCACGCCCTCCTGACCTGTCAAAGCCTGCACGCCCTCCTGACCCGTCAAAGCCTGCACGCCCTCCTGACCTGTCAAAGCCTGCACGCCCTCCTGACCCGTCAAAGCCTGCACGCCCTCCTGACTCGTCAAAGCCTGCACGCCCTCCAGACCCGTCTCCGCCGTCACGGCCTTCTGAACCGTCTCCGCCGTCACGGTCTCCTGAACCGTCTCCGCCGTCACGGTCTCCTGACCAGCGTCCGCCGTCACGACACCCTGATCCGTCTCCGCCGCCACGGCCGCCTAACCCACGGCCGTCTGTTCGGCCTTCTGCTCCGCCTATGCCTGTCCGGCCTCCGGACTTGCCTTCGTCCGTCCGGGCTTCTACTCCACCGACCCCAGTGCAGTTCCCGGACCCATGTAGCCCCTCTATCCTGCTCGGTCCCTCTGTTCTTTGTAACTCCTGCCCTACCTGAGACCTGCTTTCCCCGGTTTGGTCTTCTGCGCTCCAGGAGTTGCGCGTGGAGGAGGGGATACTGTAAGGTTCGGAGGTTTGGTCAGTACCCCTCCCCCGCCTTTGGAGGATCCAAGCGCTTCCACTGCAATGTTAGCATGGACTAATTGTAATCACCTGTGGGTTGTCTTCTCACCTGTTCTCTGTCTGTTAATCAGTTCATGTATTTAAGTCGGGTGTTGTCTGTTCTTCAGTGTCGGGGCATTGTTAAGGTATGTTGGTTCGTTTGTCTTGAGTCTGTTCGTTTTGTAGGGAGGTTTTGTTCTTGTACTCTTCCTGTCAGTCTGTGTATTTGTTGGGTGGGTCTGGTTGTGGTTCTTAGTCGGTGTCTATGTTTATGAGTCCTGTCTTTGTTTCTAGTTTCCTGTAACCCGTTTAGTAGTCTTTGTGTGTTTCATACTGTGTCCTGTTTGTTAGTCTGTTTATGCTTAGTTCGCTTATCTAGCCCATGAGTTCTTGTGTTTTAGTTTGTGATATTCCTGTTTTGAGTATACTCCTTGGTTTGACGTTTTGGTTTTGTGTTTCTGTTTTTGTTAAGTTCTAGAGCTCCAGTGAATGTCCTGTCTGTGATATGACAATTAAAGAGCCTTGTACTGCATCCCTGCGTTTGTGTTCGAGTTCTGATTGCCTGTAAGAGGCCATTCATTACAATTATAGGTGTTATGTATGTGGCCATGTTATTATAGGTGTTATGTATGTGGCCATGTTATTATAGGTGTTATGTATGTGGCCATGTTATTATAGGTGTTATGTATGTGGCCATGTTATTATAGGTGTTATGTATGTGGCCATGTTATTATAGGTGTTATGTATGTGGCCATGTTATTACAGGTGAAATTTGACAGTTGTTCCTCCTAATGGTGGTTTCCTTTCGTGTGTCGGCCTCCATGGTAACCTGCCATTAAAATTCTGGCGTTTTCCGGCCCAACTTCCAAACAAATATGTCGCGCTTGTTTCTCTGACTCTCTGCAGCAGTAGGAGTGTGATTGCCATCGTGCCGGCTGGGGAGATCGTATTTATGCTTTGTTTATTGTTCCCTATCAGAAGCGAATATGCTTGCAACGGCTCAGCTCCACCCGCCCTCACTGAGCTAGATGGAACAGCAGTTAGATTCTGTAGCTGCACTGTGTGTGTGTGTGTGTGCGTGCGTGTGCGTGCGTGCGTGTGTGCGTGTGTCCCAACACCAGAATTGTATTAAGATTCTCGATACCAAATGCCAGACAATACTCTATAACGAAATGACACTATTCCAAAACAATACTAGATATTATCAACACAATAACTTGATACAAAACTGCACTTTTTACAGGATAGTTCATCTGTGATAGATGGGCAGGGCTTGTTTGGAAATGACCCAGAAACTGGACATACATCCGATCACCGGACCCTGGGACAGTAGATCGGACACGTTGTTGCTAAAATAACCAAGTCTATAGTACATGTGTTGCGATGTGCAAAGGAAAGCAAATGATCATGATTGAGCCATTATAGCGATACGCAACTTTGCTGTCATTTTATATTTAGGTAACCAAATGTTAGTAGAAAATTATTTGTTCGTGTTTTGGAATGAAATAATATTGTGCGCGCAAACACACACACACACAAAACAAGCAGAGAGACTAATAATATTTTGTAATGTAATGTGTGTGTGCGTGTTACTGTGAGTGTAATAGAAATTATATTAGTTTATATGGGGGAGAGAGAGACAGGGAAATGTTTCAGCCGACCCTTATTATGTTAAATAAATCAGATAATTTCAATCAGCCATGTTATTATGTGTTCTGCCCATTTTAGCTAGTATATGAAAAGCATTAGTCATTATTTAGAACAAACCAAGCATTCAAATAGATGAGCAGGTACAATTTGTTTAAGCTCACTACACTGAACTGCAGCCTCGTCACCAGGGTGATATTACTATGGGACAGCGTCCACAACTCCAGTTGCCAATGAAGTAGAACTAAATGGAGTGTTTATTTTACCATTACGCACCTCCATATTGAGACAGGAGGCAGAAAGAGCCAAGAGAAAATGTGGTAGAGTCCAACCGAGATTTGGCTTCTGCATTTAACCCAGCCTCTGTGAATTTGAGAGATGCAGTGCACTGCCAGGAAAGGGCTGATGGAGGCTCCAGGTTGGGCTGTTGCTATTAGCCTCACGGCTGGGGGTCTCCTGGCTCCATAAGCAGCACACGGGTCCCATGCAGGGCAGCACACGAGGCCCGGATCCGACCTGGATCATCTCGGCCGACCTCCACTCAGCCTCCAGTCGACCCGGGTCCTGAATCATGCGGGGGAGCATGAGAGAGAGATGGAATGGGCTGCTCTCTCACAGAGACCACCGGCTGGGTGCAGGATTAGGAGTTAGGACTTCTGTTGTGTTCAATAACCGGTTTCAGTGCGCGCTAGCTAGCCACGGAGATGTCGGTGTGACTTGACTCGCGTGAGCGTGGGTTATAGTTTGGGAAAGACTATCCAGAGACTATTCTCGTGGGAAAGATTTTAAATTGTTATTTACGATGTTGCAACGTTTAGGCACAGCTTCTTTATTGATTTGTAGTGCCAACATGTAAAGGGAACAGTAGGGGTTAAAAGCTGGCAGCCTCTGTGCGGATATAAGGATCGTTTTCTACTAGCTTTGGCTAGTGACCAGGGAGAGGATTTATATCAGTTTCAACCTTCAGGGAGGGCTTAGGCAGGGGACAGACATGTTTTGACACATTTGGGCTGAGTGAAGCTCCATTATTTTACTGTCCCTCCAGCACAAAGTAACACGGAAAATTGTCTTTTGGAGCAAAATAAAAGTACTACTATAGGTTATTGGGAATATGTACTGACCTTGATTAATATACAAATGGTTCCGGGTTAAATGGCGTTTTCATTATTAAGGCCTTCCCAATGTCTTCGGAAGTGTTTATAACCATATTTTGTGCTTTATAAAGGATTCATAAAGATGCCATTATAGCATGACATTATTGTGAAATTAAACAGTGCTTTTTAAGGGTAGTGTATGTATTGCATAATAAAGGTGTTATAACGCATTCAATTTAGGCTTCAGAAGGTATTTCATAACATTTCCATGCAGTGTTAAACGAGTGTTGTTTATTCCCAGGAAAACTCAAGTACTCAATACAAATACTTTATAAAACATAAACGTTGGTTCATGTCACATTCAAGCTTGATGATTATGTCACATTTCATACTGGTGTATATGTCACACAGTTATAACATGTTCAGAAACCATTTTATTGTCTGCTCTCAATCTCTACTGACACTCCATTTTATTTTTTGGCCCTCTCCACTCTGTGGGATCTGCCCCGGTAGGTGCCTTCATGGTGGGTATGCTGAAGAAAGACTGGGCCTCTCAAAATAGCATCGCCCTGTCGTGGCTGGAGCCGAACCTGCCGCCTCTCGCCGTGGTCGACTACGAGATCAAATACTATGAGAAGGAACATGAGGAACTGAGCTACTCGTCGACGAGGACCAAGGTCCCCAGTGTCATCATCACTGGCCTAAAACCCTCCACCTGCTACGTGTTCAGCCTGAGAACACGAACCTCCGCCGGACACAGTGCCTACAGCCCCAAATATGAATACGAGACCACAGACGACAGTGAGTAACCCTCTGACCCCTACTGGGTCTCACTCATGACCCCTAAAACTTCACTTTAATCAGGGAGAAGGTCAACACTTGACATGTGTAGCTGATGTTGTTGTTTTTCCGTTGGCTTTAATTTCTTCCTTTCAGACACCATGCTGAAAATAAACATATACACCCAGCCTTGAGGTGGTATTTAATTTCTTGCACACTTGGCCAGTGGTCACATTAATTTGACTTTACCAGGGTTTGTATTTTTGGACCATATCTCAAGCAGTAGAAAACAGAGCTGCAGTTTCTCTGTATAGGTCAGCGCCAGTCTTCTCCATCCCATAATCTGGCCTTTTCAGTCACAGGTTTTTACATCTGGCAAAGGAGTTTTGTGCTTCAACTGTCAGTATTTCGGTAGATTCACAGCGTGTACAACATTTCTAAATACATCCAAGACATTAGTTGCTAGTTTAGCTTATCCTTCAAGTTAAACAGACTCAACCAAGGACAACTATGCTACATTCCTGAGTTAGCATTTCTTATTATTAAAGCAGAACAGGATGCATGCTTCTGACCCAATGATACGAAGTTTCAATCACAGAGAGACATGTTTCTGATTACTACTGTCATGACTAGGGTCTAGTGCAGAATAAATAAATAACTTGCAGAGCGAATGTAAACCGTTTACCCAGAGTCATACGAGAACAAATCAAACACAGTGATATCGTAAAAACCATACCAAACTAGCAACCTAAATAGCGCTGTCGATTAGCAAACTTAAAACAGGTGTACCCAGTGTAAGTACCCAATTGGAATTAACGTGGGCACCCCTCTAGACACCCAAAGCGGGAACCTAGCGTTCACCACTCGTGACAACTATCTTATCTTGCAGCACTAAATCCATGCGGCTGCCAAAAAATCTGATGTGTAAAGTAGACCTAGCTAGGTGCCTAGACAGCTAACTCTACGCGATAGACCTAGCTAGGTGCCTAGACAGCTAAATATATATAATAGACCTAGCTAGGTGCCTAGACAGCTAAATATATACGTGATAGACCTAGCTAGGTGCCTAGACAGCTAAATATACGTGATAGACCTAGCTAGGTGCCTAGACAGCTAAATATATATAATAGACCTAGCTAGGTGCCTAGACAGCTAAATATACGTGATAGACCTAACTAGGTGCCTAGACAGCTAAATATACGTGATAGACCTAACTAGGTGCCTAGACAGCTAAATATACGTGATAGACCTAGCTATGTGCCTAGACAGCTAAATATATATAATAGACCTAGCTAGGTGCCTAGACAGCTAAATATACGTGATAGACCTAACTAGGTGCCTAGACAGCTAAATATACGTGATAGACCTAGCTAGGTGCCTAGACAGCTAAATATACGTGATAGACCTAACTAGGTGCCTAGACAGCTAAATATACGTGATAGACCTAACTAGGTGCCTAGACAGCTAAATATACGTGATAGACCTAGCTATGTGCCTAGACAGCTAAATATATACGTGATAGACCTAACTAGGTGCCTAGACAGCTAAATATACGTGATAGACCTAGCTATGTGCCTAGACAGCTAAATATATACGTGATAGACCTAACTAGGTGCCTAGACAGCTAAATATACGTGATAGACCTAACTAGGTGCCTAGACAGCTAAATATACGTGATAGACCTAACTAGGTGCCTAGACAGCTAAATATACGTGATAGACCTAGCTATGTGCCTAGACAGCTAAATATATACGTGATAGACCTAACTAGGTGCCTAGACAGCTAAATATACGTGATAGACCTAGCTAGGTGCCCCGACAGCTAACTACGCTATAGATACTAACATGCTTTCACAGAACTTTTTTCAGTGATTATTCTTATTATCAAATTAGGTCATGAGTCCTGTAAACTAGTCCCAGATTTGTTCCTCTCTTCATGTCCGACTGGTCGTTACCTCTATCCAGATCCTACCTGCACACACACATAGTCTCACACACACACACATTAAAACAACACACCTACAGAAATGTAAAGACACGCCAACATGTCTCATGTCAGGCTCTGGGTTGAAGGCCACGCTTTCTGATCTCCAATTCATATTAATTAAGTGTGAAATATTGTAAAAATAAATGTGCTAATGGCAATCACCTTTCAATTATGTGGGACTTGTTGGCCCTGTGAAGAGAGCGAAAAGGAGAAATTATGAATATCAAATGGAGCCAATTTAGGCAAATGATCGGAGACTAAATCACAATTTCATGAATGAATAATATTAATTAAATGGCACCAACCATATGAATGACTCGCTATAAAAGCATGGTTGTGTTTCAGACCAAGAGTTCAAAAATCGCTCCACATTCATTTTGAATGTAGTTAATGCTAACAATGTTAATTATTACCGATACACAATAAAGATGTTCTAATAAATCTGACGTTATCATGGGAATGTAGAGAAAAGGGCATTATTAAACACATTTTAATCAATAATCGATCAATTGATCTCTCTCTTCCCCGTAGCATCGGACATGGCTTCGGACCAGGGTCAGGTGCTGGTGATTGTCACCGCAGCCGTCGGAGGCTTCACCCTCCTCATCATCCTTACCCTTTTCTTCCTCATCACAGGACGGTAAGACACACGCAGATTTCAGAAGCCTTGAGTCATTTTGTAATGGACTAAAGGTCAGCAGAAAGCTGTCAGCAGCACATAAGAAGGAATAAAAAGCACAAAGGGAGGTTTCAGTAGGACCGTCAGAGTTTAAGAACAGTTCAGCACCATGGACAGCACACACAGGGTTTTAGTTGGAATGACAGAGCTGTAGGATACCGTTTTGGCGTGTGATGAAACCTTTGAGATGACTTTTCCATCTGTGTAGGTGTTTCTCTCTCGCTAGGTCCTCTCTGTATTCTAAAACGCTGTCAAGTAAACTGAGAACTGATGCTCGCTGAACATTGTAGACCTAACAAAAGTCGATTGAAACAGGAACAATTAACAGTATACCTGTGTGTGTGTATAGGATTGTCGGCCTGGGTAGGAGCTGGGTCTATCTCTGTTTGGTACCGTGTTTAGACAGCCCAGTCTTAACCCACACCACTGCTCTATACGTTATCTTGCTGCTGTTTCTTGTCCCTCTGTTCCTGTTCTCCTTTTCTCCGCCCTCCCTCACTCCTCTGTTTCTGTCCTGCCTTTCTCCTCTCTTCCCAGTCTCCTGTGTTCCTGTTATTTTCTGCTCTCCTCCCTCTCTCCTGTGTTCCTGTTCTTTTCCGCTCTTCGCCCTCCTCTGTTCCTCATCAGTGGAAACAGAGGTCTTGGGCATGTTGTGATGACTCACTGAATATTAGGGGAGAGGAGAGGTTGATTTACATAGACTTTTAGATTAAAGCTGTGAGCAGGGTTTGATATTGAGAGGTGAGTGGGCATGTCCCCGAGCATGTGGGATCCCTAATATGTCTATTGCCTTTAAATACTGTACGCCTTTCGTTTACGCCCAAAGTGTGTGTGTGTGTGTGTGTGTGTGTGTGTGTGTGTGTGTGTGTGTGTGTGTGTGTGTGTGTGTGTGTGTGTGTGTGTGTGTGTGTGTGTGTGTGTGTGTGTGTGTGTGTGTGTGTGTGTGTGTCAGTCCGTGTGTGTGTGTGTGTGTGTGTGAATACAGCCTTAGTGTGTACATGTTCAGCTTTGTGTGACTGTGTGAATTCATCTTTTGTGTGTACAGTGTGTGTCTGTATATGCGACCAGCCTTTGTGTGTGTCTGTATATGCGACCAGCATTTGTGTGTACAGTGTGTGTCTGTATATGCGACCAGCCTTTGTGTGTGTCTGTATATGCGACCAGCATTTGTGTGTACAGTGTGTGTCTGTATATGCGACCAGCCTTTGTGTGTGTCTGTATATGCGACCAGCCTTTGTGTGTGTCTGTATATGCGACCAGCATTTGTGTGTACAGTGTGTGTCTGTATATGCGACCAGCCTTTGTGTGTGTCTGTATATGCGACCAGCCTTTGTGTGTGTCTGTATATGCGACCAGCCTTTGTGTGTGTCTGTATATGCGACCAGCCTTTGTGTGTGTCTGTATATGCGACCAGCCTTTGTGTGTGTCTGTATATGCGACCAGCCTTTGTGTGTACAGTGTGTGTCTGTATATGCGACCAGCCTTAGTGTGTGTCTGTATATGCGACCAGCCTTTGTGTGTGTCTGTATATGCGACCAGCCTTAGTGTGTGTCTGTATATGCGACCAGCCTTTGTGTGTGTCTGTATATGCGACCAGCATTTGTGTGTACAGTGTGTGTCTGTATATGCGATCAGCCTTAGTGTGTGTCTGTATATGCGACCAGCCTTTGTGTTCTTCTCTATGCCTTCTATTTCAGACATGAAAGCCAGTGAGTCAGTGGTAGAATGACCCTGGACAGGTCTGATAAAGGACTGCAGCTTTAATCAACACACTGACCCCATCACTGGTCGGCTACTGTGACCACCGCCACTCTCCCTACCCCCCACCGTCTACCCCTGTTTGTTCTGGCTTTGTCCAGGCCTCAGACCTCACACAACAGGACCCCAACCTGGCAACCCGCAGGTGTTCAGCTCTCTGATCTGGCAACCTGGACCTTGTTACAGCTGCCCTTTTGAAGGGAAACACCATCAGTCATAAACACATGCAAACAGCCTGACAAGCAGGCTCCTACACTGGCCCCCTTGTCACTCAGTAATGAGTGGGCTGATTGATTTGGCCTCTGTCGAATTCCAATAAGCTTTAATATAAACCATGTTAATGTCAGACTGGTGGTGAAGAATGAAGAATCTGCGCTTCTCAGCCCAGACCTGTCTGTTTAAAAAGACTGAGACCTCTGTCTGTTTATAAAGACTGAAACCTCTGTTTATAAAGACTGAGACCTCTGTCTGTTTATAAAGACTGCGACCTCTGTCTGTTTATAAAGACTGAGACCTCTGTCTGTTTATAAAGACTGAGACCTCTGTCTGTTTATAAAGACTGAGACCTCTGTCTGTTTATAAAGACGAATACCTCTGTCTGTTTAAAAAGACGAAGACCACTGTCTGTTTATAAACACGAAGACCTCTGTTTGTTTATAAAGACTGAGACCTCTGTCTGTTTATAAAGACTGAGACCTCTGTCTGTTTATAAACACGAAGACCTCTGTGTGTTTATAAAGACTGAGACCTCTGTCTGTTTATAAAGACTGAAACCTCTGTTTATAAAGACTGAGACCTCTGTCTGTATGTTTATAAAGACTGCGACCTCTGTATGTTTATAAGGACTGCGACCTCTGTCTGTTTATAAAGACTGAGACCTCTGTCTGTTTATAAAGACGAAGACCTCTGTCTGTTTAAAAAGACGAAGACCACTGTCTGTTTATAAACACGAAGACCTCTGTCTGTTTATAAAGACTGAGACCTCTGTCTATTTATAAAGACTGAGACCTCTGTCTGTTTATAAAGACTGAGACCTCTGTTTATAAAGACTGAGACCTCTGTCTGTTTATAAAGACTGCGACCTCTGTCTGTTTATAAAGACTGAGACCTCTGTCTGTTTATAAAGACTGAGACCTCTGTCTGTTTATAAAGACTGAGACCTCTGTCTGTTTATAAAGACGAATACCTCTGTCTGTTTAAAAAGACGAAGACCACTGTCTGTTTATAAACACGAAGACCTCTGTTTGTTTATAAAGACTGAGACCTCTGTCTGTTTATAAAGACTGAGACCTCTGTCTGTTTATAAACACGAAGACCTCTGTCTGTTTATAAAGACTGAGACCTCTGTCTATTTATAAAGACTGAGACCTCTGTCTGTTTATAAAGACTGAGACCTCTGTTTATAAAGACTGAGACCTCTGTCTGTTTATAAAGACTGCGACCTCTGTCTGTTTATAAAGACTGAGACCTCTGTCTGTTTATAAAGACTGAGACCTCTGTCTGTTTATAAAGACTGAGACCTCTGTCTGTTTATAAAGACGAATACCTCTGTCTGTTTAAAAAGACGAAGACCACTGTCTGTTTATAAACACGAAGACCTCTGTTTGTTTATAAAGACTGAGACCTCTGTCTGTTTATAAAGACTGAGACCTCTGTCTGTTTATAAACACGAAGACCTCTGTGTGTTTATAAAGACTGAGACCTCTGTCTGTTTATAAAGACTGAAACCTCTGTTTATAAAGACTGAGACCTCTGTCTGTATGTTTATAAAGACTGCGACCTCTGTATGTTTATAAGGACTGCGACCTCTGTCTGTTTATAAAGACTGAGACCTCTGTCTGTTTATAAAGACGAAGACCTCTGTCTGTTTAAAAAGACGAAGACCACTGTCTGTTTATAAACACGAAGACCTCTGTCTGTTTATAAAGACTGAGACCTCTGTCTATTTATAAAGACTGAGACCTCTGTCTGTTTATAAAGACTGAGACCTCTTTCTGTTTATAAAGACGAAGACCTCTGTCTGTTTAAAAAGACGAAGACCACTATCTGTTTATAAACACGAAGACCTCTGTCTGTTTATAAAGACTGAGACCTCTGTCTGTTTATAAAGACTGAGACCTCTGTCTGTTTATAAACACGAAGACCTCTGTGTGTTTATAAAGACTGAGACCTCTGTCTGTTTATTAAGACTGAAACCTCTGTTTATAAAGACTGAGACCTCTGTCTGTATGTTTATAAAGACTGCGACCTCTGTATGTTTATAAGGACTGCGACCTCTGTCTGTTTATAAAGACTGAGACCTCTGTCTGTTTATAAAGACGAAGACCTCTCTCTGTTTAAAAAGACGAAGACCACTGTCTGTTTATAAACACGAAGACCTCTGTCTGTTTATAAAGACTGAGACCTCTGTCTGTTTATAATGACGAAGACCTCTGTCTGTTTATAATGACGAAGACCACTGTCTGTTTATAAACAAGAAGACCTCTGTCTGTTTATAAAGACTGAGACCTCTGTCTGTTTATAATGACGAAGACCTCTGTCTGTTTATAATGACGAAGACCACTGTCTGTTTATAAACACGAAGACCTCTGTGTGTTTATAAAGACTGAGACCTCTGTCTGTTTATAAAGACTCAGACCTTTGTTTCTTTCTACGGACTGTGTATCTGGCTATAATATATGAGACCTCTGTCTGTTTATAAAGACTGAGACGTCTGCATGTGTATAAAGACGGGAGTCTCTGGCCGTCACCGGTGTTGACAGTGATCTGTGTTGACAGTCCACCTAATGACCTAATGATCACAATTGGCCTGAAGTAAACTAGCACTCAGAAAAGTCCCTGGGCTTCTGCTCTCCTTCATCTCTCCTTTGGATTGTAATACGGAGCCATCTGTGATTCGCCCACTCAAACAGAACTTTTGCCTCAGCGCCCACATCAATACAGACTTCCTTTCACGTTATCCAAGCGCCAATCGGAATGTTCTTTCACCTGCTTTGATTGTTAATTGAGATTGTCCCTATTGTGTTTTTGGCTGTGCTGTAGAGTTCGGATATCTGTGAAGGACATAGTTTCATGCATACATGCATGTATTCATACCTCAGTTCTCTCCTTCTCCTCTTATCTCCGGTACATCCGTAGTTTAGATGTTAATTGCTTCCAGTACCAGCATGATAAACCTAATGAAGTTGACTGGCTAGAGTGTGAACATGCGATCCTATGTGTGTGTGTGTGTGTGTGTGTGTGTGTGTGTGTGTGTGTGTGTGTGTGTGTGTGTGTGTGTGTGTGTGTGTGTGTGTGTGTGTGTGAAAGAGAGAGTGAGAGAGGATTAGAGGAAGAGCCGTGTTTATGAGTGTGTTGAGAGGGGGCTATGAATAGTCCAGCCCATCTGGCGGAGTGGAAGAGTGTGAAGAGCAATGATTAGCCAATGGACACACATTTAGACTCACGCAAGGCTGTGCTGTCGAATCACAAGTGCAAACAGAAATGTGTTGATCCAAATTTCTCCTGTGAAAACATTCTCAAAACACTCCAATGGCATTTTTGGCAAACACGCCCTGGATAGAAGGTAACGTTTGAATGTGTCATTCTGTCACTCTGAATGTGTCATTTTGTCCTTGTGTTTTTCAGGTGTCAGTGGTACATTAAATCCAAGATGAGCTCTGAGGACAAGAGGAGGACAAACTATCAGAATGGACATGGTGGGTCTCTCTTTATCTGTCGCTTTCTCTGTTGGTCTCTATCTCTGTCTGTCTCTGTTGGTCTCTATCTCTGTCTGTCTCTGTTGGTCTCTATCTCTGTCTGTCTCTGTTGGTCTCTATCTCTGTCTGTCTCTGTTGGTCTCTATCTCTGTCTGTCTCTGTTGGTCTCTATCTCTGCCTGTCTCTGTTGGTCTCTATCTCTGTCTGTCTCTGTTGGTCTCTATCTCTGTCTGTCTCTGTTGGTCTCTATCTCTGTCTGTCTCTGTTGGTCTCTATCTCTGCCTGTCTCTGTTGGTCTCTATCTCTGTCTGTCTCTGTTGGTCTCTATCTCTGTCTGTCTCTGTTGGTCTCTATGTCTGTCTCTATCTCTGTTGGTCAATATCTCTGTCTGTCTATGTTGGTCTCTATCGCTGTCTGTCTCTGTTGGTCTCTATCGCTGCCTGTCTCTGTTGGTCGATATCTCTGTCTGTTTCCTTTGGTCACTCTGTTTGTCTCTGTTTGTCTCTATCGCTGTCTGTCTCTGTTGGTCTCTATCACTGTCTGTCTCTGTTGGTCTCTATGTCTGTCTCTGTTGGTCTCTGTCTGTCTCTGTTGGCTCTGTCTCTGTTGGTTGATATCTCTGTCTGTCTCTGTTGGTCTTTATCGCTGTCTGTCTCTGTTGGTCGATATCTCTGTCTGTCTCTGTTGGTCTCTATCGCTGTCTGTCTCTGTTGGTCTCTATCGCTGTCTGTCTCTGTTGGTTCAATATCTCTGTCTGTTTCCTTTGGTCACTCTGTCTGTCTCTGTTGGTCTCTATCGCTGTTTCACTCTGTCTGTCTCTGTGGGTCTATATCGCTGTCTTTGTCTTTATTGGTATCTCTGTCTGTGTGTCTGTGTCGGTCTCTCTATCTGGGTTTGTTGTTCTCTCTGTTTCTTGCTTTGTCTGCTGTTGGCTATATCTGTCTCTCTCTCTGCCTCTCTTTCTGTGAAACACTCAGATGTCTAGTGACGGACTCATTACTTCACACTCAGTTTTGGATATTCTAGGTGTACGGATAAATTCAGTTAGTTTGTTCCGTCTGTGTTAAAATTGAATTGTCTAAACTGTGGTGAGACTTCCATCTTAAAAACAAATGTTCCACACAAACAATTCATCTTATTAAGCGTCTCTGACCATTTTATGCTGAAGAGAATATATCTTCAGTTGACGGTGTGGACAATATCAAACAATCACAATGTCTGCCGTGTCCAATCTCCTACATACGTTTACATGTGAATGCAGGGATGTCAGTGTGTATTGCCAGCCACAGCACTTTAAATTACACCTTCCCGTCTGTCTCTTTCTATCTATTTATCCCTTCATCTATCTCGCTCGGTCTGTCTGCCCGCCTCTTTCTCTTCTATCACTTCATTCCTCCTTAGAACATGTGTGTCCAGTATGTCTTAGCTTTTGGCAGATTTTAGTTCCATCTCTGCCCTTTTTACCACTCTCCCTCTTTCTTCATCCACCTCCAGCGTGTTTTATCCCAGAGAGCGAAGGGGTAAGAGGGGCGTAATACAGGGGTGATGTATGGAGAGGAAAGCGTCGACGGGGAAATGACTGAGAATGAGAGGGAGATGGATGGGAGAGTGTTGTCTGGGATATTGGTGGACAGACAGGAACAGGATGAGCTCTGAGACTAAAACACACCCAGAAGAGAGAGAGGCTGAGCGGGCCTCTAAACGCCATGTTTGTGTTCTTTTCTTCACCAATCTGAATCAATGTCCGTCTCTCTGGTTTTCTGTCTGTCGCTTTGGTTTTCATTCCGTCTCTCTGGCTTTCTGTCTGTCTTTCTGGCTTTCTGTCCGTCTCTCTGTCTTTCTGTCTGTCTCTTTGGTTTTCATTCCGTCTCTCTGTCTTTCTGTCTGTCTCTTTGGTTTTCATTCCGTCTCTCTGGCTTTCTGTCTGTCTTTCTGGCTTTCTGTCTGTCTCTCTGGCTTTCTGTCTGTCTCTTTGGTTTTCATTCCGTCTCTCTGGCTTTCTGTCTGTCTCTCTGGCTTTCTGACTGTCTATCTGGTTGTCTGTCTGTCTTTTGGATTTTCGGTCTTTCTGTGTGATCATCTGTATTTCTGTCTGTCTACTTCCATCTTTCTCCTCTCTTTCTCGCTCACCTCCCTCTTCTCTCTCTCCTCTCTCCTCTCGTTCTTTTTCTCTCCAGTCATATATCGATGTGTCTCTTCAACCTTGAGTTGTGTTTCATCCAGAAGGATGTTTTCCAAGCTGATTGTGTCTTCAGGTTACGGCTGAAGAATTGTTTTGCATGCCCATTGATTGTTCTGTTTGGAGACGAAGAGAAGTAGGCCGATCTCATGCAGGTGGAGGTTGTTTCACAAAGACAGGAAAGGAGGCAGGCAGGCAACAAACTTCTGTCTTGGGAACACGTCTGGCTTTCTGCTCCTTAGTCACTGTGTTTTCTCTTGTCCTGTCTTGTATTCTCTCAGCCATACCGTATCCGGGAGTGAAGACCTATGTAGATCCAGACACATACGAAGATCCCGCCCAGGCTGTCCATGAGTTTGCCAAAGAGATTGACCCGACCCGAATCCGAATAGAGCGAGTCATCGGAGCAGGTTAACAGCGGCTCTATTAACATGTATAGAACAAATGGCACCAGCTATAACAGCAGTTTGGATTAAATCCTGTATCTTAGTTGCACGCCGTATTGTATTTTTGCCCTATGCTTGTGTACTAGTGTGTATTTATGTGAACTGCAGGTTGCCTTTGCCATTTGACAATCTCTGTAAAAATAAAAAAACAGGGTGAAAAAATGAAAATGTGCTTTGCATATAATTAACATGTACTTCTGGTTGCTGCAATATGCATGCGCGCTTGATCTACGCAATAATGTAAGTCCAATTCCTAGTGAATAAGACTCTCAGAAGCATATCTGCATCTCTTCTGGTTTCCTTAGAATCTTCTAGAACATGGTGTAGAGGAGCAGTCTGGTGATCTGATCGGGGAGGGCCTTTACACAAACAGCCATAGCTCAAATTACAAAATATAAATTGGTTGTTAAACAAATCACTTTTATTCATGATGTCTATTTATTTAGATTTTTTTCAAATATCAAACTACAGTCGTGGGCCAAAATGGTTTGGGAAGCCTTCCATCAATATGAGAGAATTTGGCATTTGGTCTGATACGTGGTGTATGATGCCATATGAATCAATCTGTTTTCATTTGCCAGATAGAGACATAATCACGTCCCTTCTCTACGGTGGAGGCATTGCCTCTCAGTGTTCTCCTTAACAAACAAACACGCACGCACACACACACACACACACACACACGCACATACACATCCTCACCGTGGGGGATATTAAAGTTGTCAGAGCTTTTGAGAACAGAAAAGAGAAATTATGTACATTGCGTGGTGATTCTTTAAAAAGGCGCAAAGAGACATTTTAGAGAGTTGAATAATTCAGAACGGAAGGTGTTTCCGTACCGCAACACTGCCCTCCAGTGGCTCCATATGGTAACGTGCGTGCGTGTGTGTGTGTGTGTGTGTGTGTGATCTAGGTGAGTTCGGCGAGGTGTGCAGCGGTCGTCTACGGACCCCGGGTAAGAAGGAGATCGCTGTGGCAATAAAGACGTTAAAGGGCGGCTATGTTGAGCGCCAGAGGCGGGATTTCCTCAGAGAGGCGAGCATCATGGGACAGTTTGACCATCCCAATATCATCAGGCTGGAGGGCGTCGTCACTAAAAGTAAGGAGCTTCATGGGAAATTTCCCTTTTTTAATCGTATCATCATGTAAGACACACTTACACATTATTGCCGGACTGCTTTTGACCTTTAACAGGGAATCCTCATTAGCTCCTGGTTTATGTTCCCTGGTTCACCTGCCATCCCACGGCCCTGCTGTTATAGTGACCGACAGACAGACTGAGGGACCGACAGTGTTTATGTGGGACAGCTGTCTCTGACGTGGTGCTTGCATCATTCTAACGATCTATTTCCCATGGCTGCATATGCCTCACACACAAACACACACACACACACACAAACACACACACACACACACACACACACTAGCTACAGCACAATGCATTGTAGTAACGCCACGTTAGTCTCCTGTTCTGAAGACACCTGTGTTCGACACGCGCTCTGTCACTTGTTCCATCATTCTCTCCTTTTCTCTCTCCCTCCTTCTCTCTCTCTTCTCGCTTTATTTTCCCCCTTGCCTGTTTTGTCTTCCCTCTGTCTCTCTTCTCTTATTTTCTGTCTCTCTCGCTTTCTCACGTTCTCTCTCCTCTCCGCCTCCCTCGCTTTCTCTCTCCTTTTTCGTTCTCCCTCGCTGTCTCTCTCCTGTGTCTGTCTCCCTCTCATTGTTTCTCTCCCATCTGTTGTCGTCTTGAGAGGCTCATTATAAGTGAGAGGCATCAGGGTGTGACTGTGTTTTACCTGCACAAGAACACCAGGTTACGCGCCACACTTTCCAGAACTTTACACACACTCTTTCTGTGGATGGGTTTTGGAGTTAGTGGAGAAATATTGCGGAGAGATTAAGGAGACGTTGAGAGATGCAAAATAGAGCGTAGAGTTAGAGAAGAGAAATAGAGAGGAGATATAGAGATGATAGATAGAGAGGAGAAATAGAGATTAGAGATAGAGAGGAGAAATAGAGATTAGAGATAGAGAGGAGAAATAGAGATTAGAGATAGAGAGGAGAAATAGAGATTAGAGATAGAGAGGAGAAATAGAGAGGAGAAATAGAGATTAGAGATAGAGAGGAGAAATAGACAGGAGAAATAGAGATTAGAGATAGAGAGGAGAAATAGACAGGAGAAATAGAGATTAGAGATAGAGAGGAGAAATAGAGAGGAGAAATGGAGAGGAGAAATAGAGATTAGAGATAGAGAGGAGAAATAGAAATTAGAGATAGAGAGGAGAAATAGAGAGGAGAAATAGAGATTAGAGATAGAGAGGAGAAATAGAGATTAGAGATAGAGAGGAGAAATAGAGAGGAGAAATATAGATTAGAGATAGAGAGGAGAAATAGAGAGGAGAAATAGAGAGGAGAAATAGAGATTAGAGATAGAGAGGAGAAATAGAGATTAGAGATAGAGAGGAGAAATAGAGATTAGAGATAGAGAGGAGAAATAGAGATTAGAGATAGAGAGGAGAAATAGAGATTAGAGATAGAGAGGAGAAATAGAGATTAGAGATAGAGAGGAGAAATAGATAGGAGAAATAGAGATTAGAGATAGAGAGGAGAGATAGAGAGGAGAAATAGAGAGGAGAAATCGAGATTAGAGATAGAGAGGAGAAATAGAGATTAGAGATAGAGAGGAGAAATAGAGAGGAGAGATAGAGAGGAGAAATAGAGATTAGAGATAGAGAGGAGAAATAGAGATTAGAGATAGAGAGGAGAAATAGAGATTAGAGATAGAGAGGAGAAATAGAGATTAGAGATAGAGAGGAGAAATAGAGATTAGAGATAGAGAGGAGAAATAGATAGGAGAAATAGAGATTAGAGATAGAGAGGAGAGATAGAGAGGAGAAATAGAGAGGAGAAATCGAGATTAGAGATAGAGAGGAGAAATAGAGATTAGAGATAGAGAGGAGAAATAGAGAGGAGAGATAGAGAGGAGAAATAGAGATTAGAGAGGAGAAATAGAGATTAGAGATAGAGAGGAGAAATAGAGAGGAGAGATAGAGAGGAGAAATAGAGATTAGAGATAGAGAGGAGAAATAGAGATTAGCCAGCCATTCACCACTGCTGTTCTCTGCATCGTTCTCTAGCTGACTACTTGGTTGAACTTCCAGGATACTAAAATGTTAACCACATCTAGAAACATGACAGAAGAAAGGGCTACTGGTTACCTAAAGTGGAATACAAGAAAAAAAAAATAACAGAAATGTATCCATGATCCCAGACTGAGGTCTGCTTCTGTCTCAGCCGTCGTGGGCAGGGTCTTGCTTTTCAACCGACCGTCTGGGTTCTTAACTTCGTTCTACCATCTCTGATTTAATATTCAAATATTAAAAAGCCACACCGGGCCCATGGTCCTACCAGTCCGCTGGGCCAACTACCAAAATCCACGGAGTAGACACAAATCCTCAGGGCACTGTAGAGAGCAAACACAATGTCACATTGACTATGCTAATCAAGCTGTACACAGGACCAGTTGACTGTAGTCTTTGGATCAGGACGGTGTGTTCTGAAACATCTGGTGGATTTGAACTGGGGTTTCCCTGTAGTGTTCACCTGACCATCGTTAGCATGAAGCCGGGACACGCACTACTTGACTCGGATTGACTACAGCAGGACAGTCAAGCAGCACACCACTAATACAAATCGGTAGGCTGTGAACAACACCGTTTGATTGTTCGTGTGCACTCTCGTTTGATTTCTTATTGTAGACCGCTGTCTGTTGTCTTTAACACACATTATTACGATGTATGAAAGTGTCTGCAGCAGTTATTTCTCCAGGGTTCTGTGTAATCCAGTAGTTGGTGCTTTCTTTAGCCCACTTGCCCACTGGGGGACCACACAGTAGAGATGGGTGACTGCCTGGGCGACAGGGGGAGATAAATGTCCCCCGCCCTCCCCCCTAATCTCCTCCTCTCTGCTGTTCTGACTCCTCCCCGCTGCTCACTCTCCCTCACTCCCTGGGTCCTCAACTTCGTCCACTCCCATGACCTCCCCGATGTTCTGTCTCCTACCACCCGCAGTGACTAAAGAGTAATAACGGTGTCCAGTAAGAGCATGCTGTTAATCAAACGGAGTGTTAATTAATTCACTGGTGGATTACAGTCCACTCTCCCCAGGCCCATAGACCATCACATAGAACAGCATGCTAATGCTACAGGCTAACGTAAATCTCTCCACAGATCTATAGACAATGACAGGGGACATCATGCTAATGCTAAAGGCTAAAGTTAATCTCTCACCACGCCCCAGCCACTCTGACCAGGAACATCTTGCTAACGCTAAAGGCTACCCTTAATCTCTCCCCAGACCCAACGATTCTGACAGGGGACATCATGCTAATGCAAATATAACGTGCAGATGTAGCCTGGAGCCTAGAGATAGACATAAGAGGGAATAATGATGAATATGAAAGAAAGGTATGTTCATAATTCGCTCGAATTGCTGGAACATCTATCTATACAAACAACTGTCTCACTCAGATAGAGTTGGGTCGAACGAGCGTGAGCAATATGATAGAACTAATCAGAAAATGAACAGATATGGACATAGTTTTTGACATCCTAGATGTTCTATATATTTTTTTATTAGTCCATCTATAAACGGATGAGCCAAACATTATGAGCAGGTGAAGCGAACCCTAAGGCAGAAGGAGCTGAAGGAGCGGCGGAGTCGTAGTGAGGTCAGAATGCCAATGATGACACCTGTCTAAAACCTCTACAATGGGCCCGCAGGCATCGGAACTGGACCTTGGAGCAGTGGAAGGATGTGTCTGTGTGCAGCGTTAACCTGGGCCAGGGCATTCATGTGGATGTCAATTTGACATGTGCCACTTACCTAGACATGGCGATAGTATTCCCTGATGACGGTGGCCTCGTTCTGCCGGATAATGCACCCTGCCACATCGTTCGGGAACGGTTTGAGGAACGGGATGAAGAGTTCAAGGTGTCGCCCTGGCCTCCAAACGTCTCCGTTTTAAATCTAATGAGAGCATCTGTGGGATGAGCTTGACCAACAAGCCAAAAGATCCGCAGCTAATGTCCGGGTGCCAGATAACACAGACACCTGCAGGGGTATTGTAAAGTCCATGCATCCACGGCTCAGCACTGTTGAGGCGGGCACACGTTGGACCTACAGCGTATTAGGCATATTGGTCATAATGTTTGGGTTCATCGGCACATACTGTATATATTTGAACAGTTAAATAGGTATGTTTTAGCGAGGAGATGATTGCAGGTTCATAAAACATATCTTTCGAGGGTATATAGATATATATATATATGACTTATTTTTGTTTTTTATAATTCCTTTTCTCTGTGTAACTACAAGCCTAAATCCTTTAGCAAACAGAGATTAATGAATGTCAGGGAAGCGTGAGCTGTGTTTATTTTTATCTATTAGTTACTTTCTGCTGCAAATATTGACAGAGTGATGATACACAGACAATATGGAAGGGATGAGTCTCCAAATGATAGTGGCAATACTGTAGGTTCTCCTGCCCCGGGTCGTAGAACCAAACCACAGGGAACAGGTTTTACTCCAGACATATCTCCTACCCCGGGCCATAGAAGCAGAGGGAACCGCTTTTTCTCCAGAAATATCTCCTGGTCCGGGACATATAACCAGAGAAAAAACAGATTTTACTCCAGACATATCTCCTGCCCTGGGCCATAGAACCACAGAGAACATGTTTATTCCAGCCATTTCACCTTAGTGACCTAACCGGGGTTGTCTGGGTTTGATTTCAGGCAGACCTGTGATGATTGTGGTGGAATACATGGAGAACGGGTCTCTGGACTCTTTCCTGAGGGTAAGAAGACAGCAACAATTACTTCCTTTCTTTGTATTTGTCTTGTCTATTGATTTCCAACTGGAAATACGTCCCGAAAACATCTCTGGTGTCCCTCTCTTCACCAGAACCACGACGGTCACTTCACGGTGATCCAGTTGGTGGGCATGCTGCGTGGCATCGCGTCGGGCATGAAGTACCTGTCTGATATGGGCTACGTCCACAGAGACCTGGCTGCCCGTAACATCCTGGTCAACAGCAACCTAGTGTGTAAAGTGTCTGACTTCGGCCTGTCCAGAGTCCTGGAGGACGACCCTGAGGCTGCCTACACCACCACGGTAACCGTGACCTCTGCGTGACCTCAGCTGTGCTGACACATTCCCAGCAAATGTGGCTCTCCTGTCATTTGTCTGCTGTTACTTTGTAATGTTTGGGTTCTGTTTAGTCTTTATATAGCCTTCCTGTTCCACTGAGCGTTTCTGTTGTGTATTGACTTGTTGTGTATAGTGTTTCTGTAGTGTGTTGCTCAGAGCTTGTCCTTTCACACAGTCTCAAACTGTGAACATGTGTGTGCACGTGTTGAGTGACTTCAGAGTGAAGCAGTCACACTGTGAGAATGTGTAGCATATGGTTTGTAAATTGCGAACACCCCTTCAAGCATGCATTGTCACAAAGCAGATGTTGACTACGTATTGTGTTCTCAGTGATTGAAACCTCGCGTGTGTGGGTGTGTGCGTGTGTGTGCGTGCGTGCGTATGTGGTTCTGTGCATGTGTGTGTGCCTGTGCATATGTGGGTCTGTGCACGTGTGCATGTGTGCAAATGTGTGTTAACAGGGTGGTAAGATCCCTATCAGATGGACAGCCCCTGAGGCCATCGCCTACAGGAAGTTCTCATCAGCCAGCGATGCCTGGAGCTACGGGATCGTCATGTGGGAAGTGATGTCATACGGGGAGCGGCCTTACTGGGAGATGTCCAATCAGGACGTGAGTTGTGGGACAGACCTTAAGCTAGGGCCTAATGGGATTTTGAATACTGAAAGTACTTTGTTAAGGATCACACTGTGTGATGTCAGGAGCTTAGAAATTTCACGGTAGAAAAGAAAGAAGAGGACAGGAGGACAGACAGACAGAGGAGTGAAAAAAGGGCTTTTTTAGTAATCCTCCCCTGCCCTTCGTAAACCACACACACACACACACACACACGGAGGGAGACTGCCAATAGCTTCAATGGGATTTGTGCTGCTGGTGAATTGCTTAGAAGTGCTTTTCAAAACAAAAGCCTCACCAAGCCCCAAATGTTGCTCCCTCTTCCTGAGTCCCATCTTCCCTCACCTGTCAGGACTCAGTGAGGACATGAAGGATACAAGCCAGCCGAGGAAGCTGTTATATTCACAACCCTACTGACACGTCAGAAGGGTTCACAACGAGCATTTTGGATCAACAAGTAAACCAAAATATAAAATATGTGGGCAGGGGTTTTGGTAAAAACAAAAAGAAAAGCTGTAACTCATTAAAATAATGTAATATTTGTTCCCTATCAAAAACTAAAATGGGAACCATTACTACTTGTTTAAGTTTCAATGTGTGCCGTAATTGTTATTTTGAAATGTTGTTACTTTGTGCAAATAATATTGTAATAATTAATCATATATTATGAATCCACGGCTGAATTTAGCCTGGTATAAAGACTCTGATATAGCGGCCCAAGCATGATAAGTCTGTCTGTCTGGTATAATTTAGCCTGGTATAAAGACTCTGATATAGTGTCCCAAGCATGATATGTCTGTCTGTCTGGTATAATTTAGCCTGGTATAAAGACTCTGATATAGTGTCCCAAGCATGATATGTCTGTCTGTCTCTCTCTCTCAGGTCATCCTGTCCATCGAGGAGGGCTACCGTCTCCCTGCTCCCATGGGCTGCCCGGTGGCTCTTCACCAGCTGATGCTACACTGCTGGCAGAAGGAGAGAAGCCAGAGGCCCAATTTCATTGACATGGTCTCTTTCCTGGACAAGCTGATCAGGAACCCTAGCAGTCTGCTGGCACTGGTGGAAGATATCCAGTGGTATAACTCTATTCAATGTGTTTAGCACACCGCATCTATCCAGGGGTACTTGGGAAACCGCTTTCACTTGCATGCTAGAGGGTTTCTGTCCATGTTATATTGTCTTTCACTTGCATGCTAGAGGGTTTCTGTCCATGTTATATTGTCTTTCACTTGCATGCTAGAGGGTTTCTGTCCATGTTATATTGTCTTTTACTTGCATGCTAGAGGGTTTCTGTCCATGTTATATTGTCTTTCACTTGCATACTAGAGGGTTTTAATCCATGTTATATTGTCTTTTGTTTTCTCTATTTGCCAGTCTACCAGAGTCCCCAGGTGAGGTGGGGGAGTACCCCATGTTCATCTCCATCGGTGATTGGCTTGACTCCATTAAGATGAGCCAATACAAGAATAGCTTTGTGGCGGCAGGATTCAGCACACTAGACTCTGTGGCTCACATGACCATTGAGTGAGTAGAACAAATGTTATCAAGGTCAGAACATGATTGTCACATGATATGCTTGTTTACAAAAATGTATCAAAGCTGACAAAAGTGTGTGTTGTGTGTGTGTTTTTGTGTTGTGTTTCTGTGGGGTTGTGTGTGTGTGTGTGTGTGTGTGTGTGTGTGTGTGTGTGTGTGTGTGTGTGTGTGTGTGTGTGTGTGTGTGTGTGTGTGTGTGTGTGTGTGTGTGTGTGTGTGTGTGTGTGTGTGTGGTTGTGTGCATGTGGTTGTGTGCATGTGTTTGTGTGTGTGCGTGCATTTGTGTGCATCTGTGTGTGTCTTCTCTCTCCATCTAGAGACGTGCGGAGGATCGGGGTGGTCCTGATTGGACACCAGAGGAGGATTGTCAGCAGCATACAGACCCTCCGACTGCAGCTACTACATGAACAGGAGAAGGGCTTCCATGTATGAGACCAGAGAATGGACAGATGGACAGAGAGAGATTGTCAGAGAGACAGTCAGACCGGCCCAGGCTGCGCCCCAGTCTTCACCCCCTCAAACAGACGCGTGGAGCGACCGTCTCAGCCTGGGAGGCGCCGTTCTTTCTGGCAGACTATCACACACTTGGACCTCAATGCAGAAACCCCATAAAGACATAGTGTTTTATGCATCCCCCACCTGCTTCAGCCAGACACAGGACAGCAGAGACATGGGCTCTGAGACAATCTGTACTCGCTGTCCCTGGCCGTCCCCTGGGAATGTATGCCTTGTTTCGGCCGCGGTACTTCTATGTGGAGTGACATCATTATACAGTAGAGCTGTAGATTTGGGAACGTTATCTATCTATCTCTGTTTTCCCCATGTTTTTGTGACCATGGTGTAGCTGCTAACAGGCGGGCAATCAGAGGATTGTATTTAAATAATATGATATGACTAATTTTAGAGTTTAATAACTAAGCGTCATCATAAGGTATTCTTGTGACATTATTTAACTCCCAGAGCATCTGGGCATGCTAATACTTGAAGAAAGAAGAACAGGTTGTTTTTGAAGGGCAGAAGATTTATGAATGTTTTATGTGTGTAGAAATCTATAATGATTATAATCCTAAACTAATATTTATATCTGTGCAGTCCTGTATGTGAGCGCCCTAGTAAATATGGATCTTATCTCTTTATTTATTTACCACTTTATCAAAATCAGCAACATATGCAGTCATCTCAGTAACTAAGATAAGAGGAATAAATGAATGATCTATCTTATGGACCTAAACACCTTGATGGCAGATTGTCAACAAAACCTCAGCAGACACTCATGCACGCTAACATCCTAGCTCTACGGGCCAGTTCTGCAATGCTACACACTCATGGCAGCTGTTGGAACACAATGTATAGAGTATGCCAACGTGTTGGGTATACCTTAATGCTGGTGACAAGATGTGCTGATAGAGTATTCTGTCAGTACCCATACGCACTAATGAACTGGAGTATGTTCTGCTCAGTAACAGACACACAGAGTCTCCAATTTAGCAGAGTCGATATCATCGCATTATCTCTGTAGACCTTCACGGCCTGAGACACATGGACCTCTTTAGGACCCACAAAAAACAGCATCTGAAACCCTGGGGCTTGCATTAGCTCCCCCAAGCTGCATTGCTTATGTTTTTACTCAGCAGGCTAACACAGTCTCGTGAAGCACAGGCGATCATACACCTACCAAACAGTATTAAATATTGTCCTGGAGCAAGGCGTCAATCTGAGGACAACCGTGTCGAGGAGGAAGCCGCAGCCAGACACACTGATCAGGGGTCAGTATAATCATCTTTGACCCCCTAATATTTAAGCTAATGTTTAAGGTCCTAGGTTCTGTGGTTTTAAACATCTTGTAACTAGAGTTCACCGATCCAGCAGCTGCTCAGAGTCATGCCATTCAGCTGTCCCCCAGGGCGGATAAATCAAATACCCTTTCTCCTCCTGTAGGGAGAAACCAGATGAGTTTGCTTAGCATGTCCTTCTGCTGAGCAACAGGAGAATGCTCTTTTGTACGAAGTACAAGTATACTTATAATTCTTGTATTTTATTTTTATATTATTTCCAAAGAGACGTTGTAGATCTTGCACACTGTATAAGGCATATTAAAGATAATATTTATTTGGAGAATAAAGGTTTCTGGTGGTTAGATGTTATCATTTTTTTACTGTTTCATTCTTTCAAAGAGACGTCCTGATTGGAGCGATTGTGTAATGGATCTTGACCCTAATTTGATGCCTCCCCAACACTGTTTAATCAAATAACTGCATATGTTGTGAGTTTTCTTCAATTCAAACATTTAGTGGAGGCAGATCTGCCCTGAAGGCAAAAATGTATTAAATTGAATTATGTTACTGCCTAAACATGCTACAATAGCTTGTTATGGCAGTTCAGTGCCAGCAATCGCATTTGTGGTGGTTAGCTGAAAAAGCACTCTGGGTAAAATAGCACTCTGATATTGAGCAGAACAGTCTGGCAAGATGGAAAGTAGAGGACAAATGTGTTGGTATTTGACTCCCTGGTTCAATGGGAGTTGCGTAAAAAATAGTGTTGAGAAGGTAACTGCGTAATGCAAATTATGTTGAAAACAGATAATTTTAGATAAATTATATTATAGCACCGTGAGTATCCCACGTGTTTGAATAATACAGTATAAACAGACTTGTTTTTTTGTGCTGTTAACCAACAGGTTGTTTTACAGCCTGTTTGTAATATATCACCTAGGCTTCCGTAATACGTTTCTGGAATTGTCATTACATATGTTCATGCAATAATATTTGAGACTGTGTGGTTATACTATAAAATTCTGAACTGTACATAATTGTATCAACCTGATTTTAAGAAGACTAATTCCGACGGAATCACATTTAGTGCACAGTGTAGAATACGCATTTTAAAAGAAAATAATGACTGGAATGTATAGATCGGTTTAAGTAGGCTTAATATAAACTATCTAATGTCCATCTCAAAATGACACAATTGGCTGCTGTAAGTTAGACAGGAAGTGCAAAGCCTTAATTCACTGTAATTGGCTTATTCCAATTAAGCCTATAGTCCACCAACCTGCTTCTATAGTTACCCTGCTTGTCCTCACATCCACCGCGACATTCTTTTTGACCATTTTAGACTAAAATGTGGCAATAAATGGATGAAACATTGGATTATAAATTCCGAGAGTCAGTTGACCATAACAGACATTTGTAAACCTCAGTCTTGGATGTTTTAAGCGGGACACATGGGCTTGTTAGATAGACTCACTGCATGGCTGGGACTGAAGAAGAAAGAAGTGAACGTTTTGTGTTTGGGACTAGACAACAGTGGGAAAACCACCATCATCAACCAACTCAAACCCACTAATGTAAGTCCACCCACATGGCCCACCCACTAGTGTGCTGTATGTCTAGGACATATTATGTCATTTATTGTGCTCCATACTGTGACTTATTGATGTGACCTACTGTGTCTGAATAAGTGATGATTACTTAGCCGAGCTGTATAGATTGTGGTTGTACTGTACTTTAAGGATGGATTAGGAGCTGTGCGAGTTATCACATTCATTCATTGCACTGCAATCGTCCTGATTGCTAATTGCTTGTTTTCAGCTAAACTTATTTGGCCCACTCTCAGACGACTGGAAACATATTAGTCAGGTTAAGGTCAGTACAGCCTATTTCACCATGAAAAGGTTCCAGAAGGACACTTAAGTGGGTAATTTAGAAACTAGGGGAATCCCGTAAACGATTAAAGGGTTTCTCGGTGAAGCATGGGGTTTTATAGTTTCAATTTGAACAACCTCAAATGGATTCTCCAGGAACCTTTTTTTAGACTGTAATTTACCTCTTTGACACGACAGGTATTGCTTGTCTGTCTGTGTTTGTTATTGTGTGTGCACGTCCGCGTGTCCGTGTATCTTTGTTTTTGCGTGTGCACGTATTACAGACCCAGACAAAAGACATAGTCCCAACTATTGGCTTCAACATAGAAAAATTCAAGAGTTCAAGGTAGTGATTCACTTTTATTATATTTTTTTTAACTTTATGACCTGGGTGAATGTATATAGTACCTACATTCTTACTATATCATTTATGTGTATGTGTAACCTGTATGTGTTTTTTTTCTCTACGAAGTTTGTCCTTCACAGTGTTTGACATGTCTGGCCAGAGCAGGTACAGAAACCTATGGGAACATTACTACAAGTAAGACTTGATGCCAGCAACTATTACACTATCTAGAGGTACATTATATAAGTCAAGACATGTTGACCCAATGGAGCCTTAAGCCTGTTTTATGCTTCTGCGTCGAATCGACGGCGTACCCTCTCCGACCCCTATACGTCGACGCGAACCCCTCTCCGGCCCCTACGCCGTAGCTCGACGTGCACCTCCAAAAAATTGTAACTACGCGTCGGGACGACGCAGACCACAAGAGCTGTCTCATCTCATCTTCAACCGCTTATCCGGGGTCGGGTCGCGGGGGTAGCAGCTCTAGCAGGGGACCCCAAACTTCCCTTTCCCGGGCAACATTAGCCAGCTCTGACTGGGGAATCCCGAGGCGTTCCCAGGCCAGTGTGGAGATATAATCTCTCCACCTAGTCCTGGGTCTTCCTTGAGGTCTCCTCCCAGCTGGACGTGCCTGGAACACCTCTCTAGGGAGGCGCCCAGGTGGCATTCGTACAAGATGCCCGAACCACCTCAACTGGCTCCTTTCTATGCAAAGGAGCAGCGGCTCTACTCCGAGTTCCTCTCGGATGACTGAGCTTCTCACCCTATCCCTAAGGGAGAGGCCAGCCACCTTTCTGAGAAAACCCATTTCGGCCGCTTGTACCCGCGATCTCGTTCTTTCGGTCATGACCCAGCTTTCACGACCATAGGTGAGGGTAGGAACAAAGATTGACCGGTAGATCGAGAGCTTTGCCTTTCGGCTCAGCTCTCTTTTCGTCACAACGGTGCGGTGAAGCGAATGCAACACCGCCCCCGCTGCTCCGATCCTCCGACCAATCTCCCGCTCCATTGTTCCCTCACCCGCGAACAAGACCCCGAGGTACTTGAACTCCTTCACTTGGAGTAAGGACTCATTCCCTACCCGGAGTAGGCACTCCACCGGTTTCCTGCTGAGAGTCATGGCCTCAGATTTAGAGGTGCTAACCCTCATCCCAGCCGCTTCACACTCGGCTGCGAACCGATCCAGTGAGTGCTGAAGGTCACCGACCGATGAGGCCATCAGGACCACATCATCCGCAAAAAGCAGTAATGTGACCATCAGCCCACCGAACGGGAACCCCTCCCCCCCATGACTACGCCTTGATATCCTGTCCATGAATATTACAAACAGGATTGGTGACAAAGCGCAGCCCTGGCGGAGGCCAACCCCCACCTGGAACGAATCCGACTTACTGCCGAGGACACGGACACAGCTCATGCTTTGAGCGTACAGAGATTGGATGGCCCTGAGAAGAGACCCCCTCACCCCATACTCCCGCAGCACCTCCCACAAAAGATCCTGGGGTACCCGGTCATACGCCTTCTCCAGATCCACAAAACACATGTAGACTGGATGGGCATACTCCCAGGCCCCCTCCAGGATCCTTGCGAGAGTAAAGAGCTGGTCCGTGGTTCCCCGGCCAGGACGAAAACCGCATTGTTCCTCTTCAATCTGAGGTTCGACTATTGGCCGAACCCTCCTTTCCAGCACTTTGGAGTACACTTTACCAGGGAGGCTGAGGAGTGTGATACCTCTGTAATTGGCACACACTCTCTGGTCCCCCTTTTTAAAGAGGGGAACCACCACCCCGGTCTGCCACTCCTCTGGCACTGTCCCAGACTTCCATGCAATGTTGAAGAGGCGTGTCAACCAAGACAGCCTTTCCCCACCCAAAGCTTTTAGCATTTCTGGACGAATCTCATCAGTCCCTGGGGCTTTGCCAAGACCACAAGAGCTGTGATTGGTCAGATTATACATCTGGATGTGAAATGCAACGCAACCCGACGCAGAACCATAAAACGGCCACGACGCCGTAGGAGCAACTACACGTAGCTACGCCGTGTAGTTGACGCAGAAGCATAATGAGGCCTTTAGAGTAACCCCACCTTCTAAAACCTAATCACAAATCACCTGTGATGTAGAGACAGTGATTTGTTGTTTATGTCGTTTTCACAGAGAGTGTCACGCCATAATATTTGTCATTGATAGCGGAGACAAGTTACGAATGGTTGTTGCCAAAGAGGAGTTGGATACTCTTCTCAATCACCAAGGTTAGAGAGAAAGAAAGTATGAACGAAAGAGTCAGACGAACAGACAACACAACTAACTATTTGTCCTCTTTGCTCTTCGGTGTTCTTCTCTCAAGACATCCGCAGCAGAAGGTTGCCAGTGCTGTTCTTTGCTAATAAGAGTGACCTGAGAGAATCCTTGTCATCAGTCAAAGTCTCTCAGCTGCTCTGTCTCGAGAACATTAAGGACAAACCCTGGCACATCTGGTAGGACAAACCACTACTCCCACCAGTAACACGGGCACACATACAAACGTGTTCAGGCCCACCTTAACTCAGACACGTGGGCCCACATTAACACACACAAATACAAAGTGTTCAGGCACACAGGTTAAGTAACTAACATTGTTCTGCTTCAGTTCCAGTGATGCTGTTAAGGGAGATGGTTTACAGGAGGGAGTGGACTGGCTACAAGGTACAATTGTGTGTGTGTGTCTGTGTGAGTCCCTAGATAGGCAAAGTACATTTTTGTTTTAGGGTCACATGTACAATTGGTGTCAGCATTTGAATGATGTCACTTTAGGCTGAATGATTACAATTAGGCATTAGGGCTATGGGCTAAGTTTAGTCATCAATGTTAGGCTATTGAGGTAAAGGTTAGTGGAAGGATTTGGGTTATGATTACAGAACATGTTTTTTAGGTTTATAAGGATAGAAACACCAGCTGTGTTTGTGTCTGTTGGTAGCAAGTCACACTTCCTAATAAATGATGCCACCAATCATTCTGTTGCGTTCCACTTTACCCATAGAGCAAATTGCACAGTAAGTATGACCTCATCTACAGTCATTTTAGTTTACATTGCTGTGGTCATCTTGGTGAAGTACAACTAGTTAGTGTTGATGGGATAAGAACAGGGAGACTATTAAATTATAACAGATTGGCATAATGTTGAAATTTAAAGATGAATAAACGCTCCTCTTGTTATCCCTCTAGTGCCCTTTAGGTCCAAGTGTTTTGTGGAACTTCAGACTTCTTCTTGTAACTAAAATGAAATGTGTGTATATCAATAAACAGATCATATCAAAAAGACGAAGACATGACGAAATGACTTGGCTGAACAAAGAAGGATTCGTGGTAAAAGGAGGTACCTTGGCACGGCTCCTCCCTGCGGGTGTCGTTGGTTACGTGATGTCACTACCTACGGAACAACATGTGATGCATGGGACTTGCATTTGTCACTCTGTCATGATGCCTACTGAATACGGTCGCAAAATGCAGATGAACCGCTTGATGTAATGAACACCACCCGTTTAAATGGTCTTTTGACTGTTGTTCCCTGTTACACTGCACCTGCAAAATGTGGAAAAATGCCATTACATTTTCAAACCAGCTCACTGCTGAACTGCTGCTTTTCATACCATTTGATGGAAATGTTTTTAGACATTTTGCAACAATCTAAAGAAAATATATTTCTATAAATTGTGACGATTTAATGGAAATTAAATTTGCCTCATTCAATAGTATCTTTTCTTGCGTTATTGTAATGTATCATCCTTTTCACACGATCTTCATGCATATATTGATCTCAGATAGGAAATGTAGATAACAGTGAATCAACAATAAAGATAAAAAATGCCATTTTCCTAATTTATTCCAAAACTGCTTCTATTAGCCCATTACCAGTCATTAGTACAACTGCATTGAAATCTTATTACTGTACAAGCTGAACCCCTTAATGACATATTAATAAATAGTTGCAAACAAATAAATAAAATTATTTTACAAATACTCCATTACAGGATACCAAGATTTAAACCAATTAATTTACAAAAGTATAAATAAGCTGTATAACAAAGGTATAAAACTTCACAATGATGTAAATACAATTCTCTAAGATAAGTGTCATTAAATATGGTCTTGGGCAGCACTCAATCCCATTATATCTTCATATTTAATTTTGCCACGGCCCAGACACTGTCCCCGTTCATTTCTTCAGCCTCTCACTTCTTCATTCTTTTTTTCTGTGGTCAGTCCTTAAGGAACATGTAGACCACCTCTGTGTGAAAGTGAGCGCTGGCATTTAGGAGACTACAGAGGCTCCCGAATGGCTCCATGTCTTCAAGACGGTTACCTGACAGGGAAAATTAAAGAAACAGTACAGTGACTATATGAGTATAGAATGATTTCAGAGGCTATGAAATCATGTTCTCACCGGCCATGACAACCTCGTACATCTCCATAGTGACCTCGGAGAACATGTTCTCAATGCCCTGGATGAAAGACCACCTGTCGGCCGGTGACGAGAACACCTGGCACACCTGCTGCACCATTCTCACAGACCAGTTCATGCAGTAGCCTTCCTTCTCACACACCTGAAAACACACACATACATACACATTTAGAATACAAACACGCACACAAAACAGTTCAAGTAACAGCCCCCCATCACACATGCAGATGTGTAGTCACGGTAAGAGAATGAATACTTCAGGTTTCTCCCGTTCTGCCGTGGCAGGACTGAAAGGAGGCTGTCGTTCTATTCATTCATATTGTGAAACTAACCAATATGAGATATACTAGTAGTCGGGAGATTTCGATGAGACGTCCGTTGAGAGCCTTGCTAGCTAGAATGCTGTAACACAGCGCGTTTCCACACAGGACCAACAGCCTGGCCACACTCTCCACATGCCACGCCCGGGGGAGCACTGGAGAGACCAGAGAGGCAATCAGCATGAGTTTCAGCATTTGTGTCAGAATGTGTGTGTGTGTTAAGCTGCGTTCAGTGTACCTGTGAGCTCCTCCAGTATACCCAGTACGGTGTCAGTGGTCCAGGCTGTAGCCTCCAGGTTGCTGTGTAGCAGGACCAGAGCCTTGGCCAGGTCCCACAGAGAACACTGGGATTCTCCTACACCCAGCAGCTCCTGCCAGCCCAGAGAACCTAGTGAACATCACACACACACACTCTTATAACACACACACAAACACACACTACAATGAACCATAGTGGAAAACCATACACACAAACACAAGATTGTGGACCAACCATCCGGCAGCAATGGTCCGTAGAGTATAAACAGAAGCCTGGCCTGAGAGACCATAGGCCAAGGCTGGAGGATCCTGGTGAGCCAGAACAGAGTGTCTCTGCGGCTGTGCCACGGCTCCAACAGAACCTGCCGACAGAACCCGCGGATCTGCAGCTCCAACCTCTGACACACGCCTGACACAGAAACAGGAAAATCAGTCTGATCTCTCCTCCTCACAACCCACATTTCTGGGAATAAAGGATCCACACCCACCTGGCTTTCCAGTGACAACAGATTCTATCTTTCGGGGCAGGTTGGTGAAGTCACAAAGGAAGATGAAAACCCGGTGACACTCAAGCTCATCCCAGCCCGCAATCAGCGTCTGTGGTTAAACAGAAAATGATTGGTTCCATTCGTTTCGTCTTGTGTGATTTTACTTCCGTCTTCCTTTAAAACTCCTTTGGGGTCTTACCTGCAGGAAGGCTCCATAGCTGGAGAAGAAGGGGCAGCCTGTCGAGGAAGTGCACTGGTCCATCATGAAGCACGGGACCTGGGAGGGAAAAAGAGATAACCAGCACATGTCAGTCTGCAGACATCTTACTAAAACTTTGCCATCTGTGTCATGATGATTAATTGGCGGATTCCTTTATTGGCATGCCAGAAACGTGTAACAACTCCAGCTTTACTATTTCCTCGTCTATGTCTCTCTCACCCCTCTCTTTGTCTTACCTGGGAGAATGTGCTATATATGAACTTTAACCTGTCCTTTGTGGGTAGCAACAGGGTACACCTCTTGTACAACAACCCTGAGACAACGAGCAGAACAACAACAAAGTAAACGAAACACCATGACTACACCAGAAGCTCATGTTTATTTAAGTTGTACAGAACACTTGTGTAACTGAACATTAGTTTTCGACATTGCAACACTTATTTGGAGAGGCTCTACATACCATCTACAGACAATCAGAATCGTTATCAGTATTCTCTAACCCAATCCTAGCTCATCTTCAAAATCTTAACCTAACCCCTAGCATTCAGTTGTTGGTCAGACAGTAACTTCATAGAATAATCAGGGGTTAAAGTAAGCAAGCAAACCGTTGAATAAATAGTGAGAGTACATATAAAACGTCTATTTCAATCATTTATTTGTAAGAGGTAGGCAACTACACTGTTAAATCTACAATGCGTCAGCTCCATAGAAATTAGCTAATTGATTTTGCAATGTGCAAATGTGTTTTTCTATTGACTAGAACAAAAAAGGATGCAACTTGTGTAGGCAGGAGATACGTGGCAGCGACAGAAATGAGCACATAGAGGCCTTTAAAGACCTTCTACCTACCCAGTGCTTTGTAGTGGCCCAACGTGTCAGTGTCATCTCTGGAAGGATGGTTGGACCACTGGTGGTGATGGAGCTTCTGTAGGATCTTTCTGGTCCTCCAAGCCTGAGTAGAGATGTGGTTCATAATGTAGCGGCTGATGGCCTTAGACACCATGCTGAACACACTGATCTCCAAAACTGTAGTAAAATAAAAAAAACAATGTAAATAGGAATAAAGAGACGGTAAATAGACAATGTACTATCAACGACGGACATTGGCAATAAGCAAGTCATTATTTTAGTCTACCTTAATTGCATTGTTCACAACACCTACCAGATAGTCTGTCCAGCACCATGTTGAAGACCTCAGCGGGCAGCCTCTCAAAGAAACAGCCGCTTCCCGTGCTCTGACTCCGGGTAGTAATGGTTCTGACCGGGTAGGGCACGACGCACCTCCGGCGGTACAACTTCTGAGATATTATCTTCCTGGGTACAGTCGTCATCGCCGCACAACACTAGAAATAGAAGGATGAGTACTTCTGAGAATGAATATGTACTTTTCTAAAGAGAACAAGCATTATAACAGACATCTGTCAGCCTGATGTGCTATTAACCCGCTGCAATCTGCCTATTAGCTTTATGTTACCTGACGATTAGGCTACTCGTTAGCTTGTTCGATAGCCGACTCGGTCAGCTTAAACTGGAATTCAACAGTAATATCTAACACTAACTCAATATGGTGACTGTCCTTTGGCTTATTTATTTTACCAGAATAACTCGTTACCTAGATATAGGTAGAGTACGTAAAATATTTGGGTAATTAATTATTATGTGCTCAACAGAAATAAGCCCATAAACTGAGGTAGACCTTCACAGTAGTACAGAGATGCAGTGTTATCGGTTCCGCTCGAGCAGCGGGGCGCGAGTACCTCGAGTACAGCCGCGAATTATTCCCCTCGCGCCAATTAATATTAATGAATTAATTAATATTCAACAGTCCATCTAATGTTTACTATGTGTTTGTGTCCTGAATCAGAGCACGAATTTGTCATTTTATATTAACGTGGTTGAGTTAGTTAGGATACATTTGTCTATAATTCCCCTTGACTGGCTATTTTTGTCGTTGGAAATTAGCCTAAAATGTTTTTTAGCTCCGCCTATTTTAGTGTCACTAAGAGGAGACTGACCTGTGTATAAATGGATTAAAAAGTTTAAATCATATGCCATATCTGAATTTGAGAGGTGTTAACAGTTTTAGTCTAATTCGAAGTGTCCTGGTATTGTAGACGAAGTAGAAGATAAACTGCTTTTTATAGACAGGGGCCCTGTAGTTCCTGCTTTCCTTGAATTTCTGTGCCCCCGCTCCCTAATACGTGGAGGATTACAGGGTTTTCTATAAGACTATTAACTCCCCAGCCTTAACATGGCGTCTCTCCTGTGGGAGGTACACAAAAAAACATAAGCCTATAAGGTAGCTGCTAGATGTGCAACTGTTTGTAGGCTGTACTGGAGGCTACTATATGGAGGAGTCAAAGCCGGACTGAGAATGCCTGAAGCCTCACTGTTTTGGACACTCTGAGGACACGCTGGAATAAGAATATGGTGTCAGACTGTCTATACCACTGACCAGATCATCATCCACAAACAGAGTTCTCACCATCTGCAATCCTCTGCAGGGTAGAGTAAGTACTGAACGCTGTTAATGTTGTCCTGGGATGACAGCTATAAGGCATGAACATTAATAGTAAGTTACATGTCACATGCCTTGGTCTTCTTGAAATACTCCATTATGTTTTCTTGTTTCTAACTTTCTCTGTGTGGCTGTCAACAGACCCCCATGTTGGCGGGTGAGGAATGAGAAGGACCCAAGTGATTCCTTCTCTATTCCCTCTTAGTAAGAAACAATGTTTACATCGAAGCCTGTCAAGTGAAATAGTTAAAAGGGAGCTCTACCAGACCAAGCCACGCCGCGTCACATTGCAGACAGGACAGTAAGAACGCACACCCATTCTTCCCTCACTTGGACATTGAAGCACAGGAAACACTGGTGATAGAAGGAAACTGAGATTTAGAGAAACTGCAAGCTGGAATGGTCTGGGCAGCGATGTGCAGTATTGACCAGCCGTTTGATTATGGAGAGGTAGTTATGAATTCTTTAAAGACTCTGAATATGAGTCTGCATAGAACATAACTTCTGAGATTTCCTTTCACTACCCACCTGCAGCAGTGGACAGCGGCCTGGCGAATATATATATATCACAGGTAAATTGCGGATGAGGTGTGGATGTGTTGGATGAAACACTAGTCTGTTTTATTTTTATCTGTTTACTTTGTATAATATGTGGCTGGTGAATGAAGAAGCAATGCTTTAAGCGAATAACATGTTGGTCAGTGTACTATTGTTCAAGCTCGTCTTCTCCCTTACAGAATCAATCAGTCAAACAAAGAGCATTCTGTTCTCTGTATTTTACTCAGGAAGAGAAACGTCTGTGCTTTGATAGAGTAGAATACTATGAACAATTACTATTTATTTTCACGGTGCCTTGCAGATGAAGTGGTTTATAGTTGGCTGATGAATTAAATCTGGTATGTGGACCATAGTTCTATTGATGTCATGTCAACTTTATTCCCTCTGAATTAGGCCTGGACACCCTGTTATGGTCTACCAGAATGAACAGTGAGGCATCCTGTTTATATGAATAAGGCAATATCAACGACGTGTGGTCTCTGAGGTTTTCTCATTTGATTGGGATAAGCCCAGAGGCATCCTGTTTGTCATTACCCAGAGTGTCTCATTGACATCACTAGCAATATTTCTTGAGTCTGATCTCTGATGGCAGAAGCATCCTCAAATTAACTTAAGATGCTCCCTCCCTTCTCCCCTCCTTCAGATACTTTTTAATACTTTAAAATGCGATGCAGAATTCAACACAGCACTAGCATTTGATATTGGCATTCGCCGGTAATCAGTGAAAGTGGTTGTGGCAACGTATGTGTTATTGTTCACTAACATCCATAGTCTTCTCTTGTCTGCCCTCCTTAAGTCACAGTGCATTACCGTTTGAAAAGTGGGTTATGAGAAGAAAACCACGTGAATAAAAGTCAAGGCTTTTGTGCCGGAGTTCCTGACACTGGCCGCTCAGAGCCCCCTGCAAAATGTTTAATGAAATCATACTTGCAGGATTTATACTTATTAGCACGTTATTATAATCGTGTCCTCTGTCAAATGAAACTAGGTTTAAAATGAGCTACAGCTTTAACTGTCGTATTCAAATGCAAGGTCAGGTTTTTGATGCAGCTTGTGACTGAATTGCAAGTCTGTCTGTCAATGAACAACAGAGATAAAACTTTTGAAAAATAAAAAAATAATACGTAGTTGAATTATGTTACATGTTGAATGGTGGGACTAAATAAGCTAAATGAGGCAGTATGACTAAAAGAGGTGGTGAAAAAGAATATTACGGACTATCTTGAATGTTTCTATACACCAGGTAGCCTACCCCCAGGAGTTATGAAACAGGCTCTCATTTAGAAGTTAGTGGTTTGTAACGTCCAACTCATCTGGGTGTTAATGTCTGTAAATGTTTAATCATGTGTGTTCTCCACAGGGGCAGCGGAGAACACACAGGGGGAGACTATCTGGCTGAGCTCAGAGTACCACGCTCAACGAGTGGAACGAGGAACACGTTATTACTCACACATTCAACCAACGTGGCCAGGGACAGAAGACTCAGCAGAAGCTACTGTCGGAGAGCCCTGAAAAAAAACTAAATAAACCAGAGTCATTGTTTAAAACAACTCCAAAGAGACAACAACTGAAGCCTTGCCCAGGGGACTCAAGTCAATACACAGACTTCTGGAGACCACTCTGAAGCCAGCAAAATAACAATACCTGAACCTCAAAAAGACAGCAACAATACAGGACGTAACTGACTTTAGACCCACTGGAATAATCAACTCTCAAACTGGGAAATTTCATGTGTTTGTGTGGCAATGGGTGTGTGGTTCTGTGTGCCTTGTTTTGTGTAATGTGTGTGTGTGTGTGTGTCGCTAGTATTGTGTGGTTTTTTCAGTGTGTCTGTGTGTGAGTAGTTCTTTGCTAGCAGCCTCTACAGACATGGCTAGCATGGCGGTCCAACTGCTAGGCTTCTTCCTGGGTCTTCTGGGTCTGGTGTTTAGCGTGGTGGCTACGGTGCTTCCCCACTGGCGACAAACAGCCTATCTGGGTACCAACATCATCACCGCCACCGCATACATGAAGGGGTTGTGGATGGAGTGCGCGTGGCACAGCACTGGCATATACCAGTGTGAAATACACCGCTCAATGCTGTCTCTGCCACCTGACCTGCAGGTACCAATGTTTTATCGACGTATTTGTTTATTATGTTATTACTTATTTTTTTTGAGGCAGAGGAAGCACGGACTGTCGCTGAAGAAGTGGATGTCATATTAGAAACCTCCGTTATGGTAATGATGCATTCTGTAGGTGGCGCGAGCGCTTATGGTGCTGTCCTGCCTAACCTCCACCCTGGCAGCCCTGGTGTCCTCGGCAGGGATGAAATGTACCCGGTGTGCCCGTGGCTCACCCACCAAGCGTTCCCTGGTCGTGAGCGGGGGCGTCTGTTTTCTGTCTGCCGGCGTTCTCTGCCTCATCACCGTCTGCTGGACGACTAATGATGTCCTCCTGGACTTTTACAACCCCATTCTACTCGAAGGTATTGCTTAATAATATAAGTCAATATAACATGTACGATCTGAATCTACTGCTAGCCCAAATAAAATTTCAGCTGCAAGCAGCAAAATAACCTAAACTTTAGAGGATTTTACACAGTGCCCCATTGATCTGTTGTTATACTATAACTTCCTGTGTATGTAAAGTACTTGAATAACACGGTGTGGGATGTTACCATGTGTTGCAGGGGTGAAGTATGAAATTGGCTTGGCAGTTTATTTGGGCTACGCCTCGGCCTGTCTGAGTCTGACGGGAGGTGTCATCCTCTGTTGGAACTGTAATGGGCGGTCTAGAAACACCCTTCCTCTTCTCCTTCCTCTTCATCGGCCTTCTCCCCTTGCCTTTGGTGATATAAATACCCCAGCACCCCCGTACTGTCCCCCCGCAGTGCTGAAAGGGAAACACAGTCCCTCGTGCACCTCCACGTCCAGCAGTGGATACAGACTCAACGACTACGTCTGATGGATGGAGGGCATCATCGATGGTTACTTCCCTGTGTGGAAGTGGACGCACTTAATGGTTATGTCTGAATGTTGATTATAACACAGGCCGATCAACCTTGACTGATGAAGGATTACTGTGACTGCAAAATAAAGACTTGAGTTACTACTGAGGAATACCTGACTCAGGTACTTTCCAACTGTCCTCTGGGAGTGAGGTGATTTACACTGTTAACATTGTTCACTTTAAGTCTTTGCTCTCCATTATTTCTTAGAGATAAAATGTGAGCGGAGAAACATACTTTTGTACAATAACAGCCTTACTGTAAACAACCCCTAATTTGTAGATCCTTTAGAAAAAGGCTGTGACAGCATATACTGGTTCTAAGCCATATCGTTTTTCTTCATACCATATTATTTGTTCCTGTTTCATAGCTCATATTAAGTGTTCGGAAAAAAGAAACTACATGCACTGTAGTTGACCTAATAATTAAACCTAATTTTGCTGTAATGAAATGAGGGTGGCTGTTTAAGAAAAATTCAAATGTGAGAGTTTTCAGTTGTCAATAACTTTTTTGCAGTAGCGGTTAATTTAACAACTGATATTACTCAATTGTTTTTTGCTAAAAGACAAGAAGGTGAGAATTTTTCTAACTTCTGTCATATGGTAGTTTGTATCTAGTGAACTGCATTACCATAGTTAAATGAACAACACACGTTTAAGGATATATTTGTGGTAGTGTATCTTTGATGTGTGTTATTTCTTTTACTGTGAATAAAAATAGTCTTACTTATCCAAACACTGCACATAACTTGATGACTTGATTTTTAACTGCGTCAAGTTTTCTAAAACATATATTGATTGTTTAATATTTGTAAACTACCCTTTAAGCTATATTAAGAGTATAATGCTCAACTATGTTTGAGCTTTAAGTTTGGTGGCAGATACTCCCTTCGGGCTAAACAGGTCTTGTGCAAGCCTTTGCCAATGATATCCACACGGTGGCGCCACAAGCTTGTCTACAAGATAAGTGGCATTCTTTTGCATTGTTCAAGATCACTTTGAGCTTCAAAGGCCGTTTTATGTAAGAATTTGTTATATACCATGTTTCCAAAAGATCCTCAAATGTCTTTCCAATCTCAATCTACATACAAATAAATAATATATAATACATATATAATACATATAAGTCAAGAAGGGTATGCCTATTTTAAACTTATATCCTATGTTTGACATAATTATCATTAAAAAACTGTTTTTATTATTTTTTACATCTGTTTTTATGATGGTTTGTTGTCCTGGAAGATCAAATCAATGACTGGACTTTAGTTTGGTCTCTGTCTATCCGTAAATACATATGTGCATCACCTGACCGCTAGTATTTAAAACAGAATTAGCCTACTGCTCGTGACAAACAAAATGTGTGTGTGTGTTTGGGCAAATATATTCATGTGAATATTCAAGGATGCTATTGCAACCAAATTGTGTGATGAAATCTGGCACACATGCTCAGGGAAACTCGGTGACCTAGCTGAAATCACAGACATTAATGGCTCAACTTTGAACTTGGCTGAAGGATGAGTTTGTAATAATCAGGATTTTAAAAGTGTCACTGATTGGCTGAGTGGCAATGCATCATTAGTGGAGGACAACCGGTTTAGTGTTGTGAGCTCTACTCAAAAAATGATTTTTAAGGGTTCTTTGGTATGTAGGCTATGTGATGGTTTTGCGTCGAGCCATAATGACTCAAAAAACAATTGATGCTTTGAGTGGTTCATGGTAGTTTAAAAAAGGGTTAGGGTTAAAAAAAATCTTTCCAATTTTAGTGATAAAATTCAATAGATGTGTAGTTGGCGTAGAGGTTTCTGAGTGCACGCGTGCGTGAGTGAGAGTTTTGAAGCTGTTGTGCTTTGTCATTACAAGTTATGTATGACTGCATCCTCAGAAAAGTGTGTGCTTAAGCCATCATTCCATCCAAATCCCAAAATGGCTTAATTAACATTCCCTCCACAACGACATGCAGCCAAAGGCAGAAAAACACAGGAAAAAAGCGCAGTGCTACAAGTTCCACAGATGAATCTTATATGTTAATCAAGGGAACCTTAGAAATCACGCCTTAATGTTACTGGTGAGTGGTCGGTCCATTCAAACTGAACGTTTATATCTCTCGCCTGGGAGTGCGTCATGCCATTCCCAGTTATTTTCTATTTCCGTCCTTTCCTGGAAGACCTTCACTTGCTGCCTCTCCCCATCACACAACCTGTCAACCTTATTGATAAATTAAAAATCCCCCCTCCCTTCTACTGGCTCTGACGCCAATACACCCCCAACCCCTCATCCCACCTCCCCCTACACCCCTACACCCACACACCCCACATTCATATTTTCTGTATCACAGTCATACAGCCCTTCTGACGAACATGGTTCTCCGTATATACGACATCAGGGAAATTACGCACTGGTTGCGTGAATTGCGTTGAGTTGTAAAAAAAATATTTAAGACCATTATTCTCTGGAAATTCAGTTGGTTGCGGTTTGGGAACCACTGTCCGACGTCCTCTTAAGTGCCAAGCAAAGGTAAGAGGAATCAACTGCCTTTGAAAAAAGTGTCTATATTTTGTTCCAACCCGTTGGTTAATTAGCCTAATAGCGTAATTGTGCGGACCGAGATGTCAGTATGTGTGAGCTGATGGGTGGGGGTTTGAGTGCGGGTCTTTGAAACCATGTCGATATTACAGCTTTACCAACTCAGGAAAATCCCGCTGTCGGTAGGGATCTACCTGAAAAACCTACTTTGATTTTTTGTTATATGCCAAGAAAAACGCACCAGTCAAATTTCTGGGATCCCCGCAATTAATTATATTGTCTGGGCATGCGCTTCGGAGTGCGTAAAGCACCTTTTACGCACACATGAAATAAGCACAGAACTAATAAATCAACATCCTCTGATCGATTATTTTAACTCATGCAATTACCGTCGTGTCCTTTAAACCTTAAGCATGATTGATAGGCTAAAATGTGGACACATTTTGGTTAACATATTGAATACGAACCAGTTAACAACAGGGGCGTAAAAAGGATGCACATATTTTGAAATAGTCTAATAGCCTAAAAAAATATAAAATATGTATTAATCAACTAATGAAGCAATAGACGAAACCGTATTTTGTTAATGATACCGACCAACAGCACTGATTGTGCGTCTGCTGACCACTACACCCGGGATCTGCTGAGTGGATACTGTTTTCACCTCTCTATTCCCTGGCGCAGGTCTCGATGAAACGCAGCTCCTCACCCAGAGACTGATCACGGCAGTGGGATAGGATGGCGGTCCACGCGGAAGGGATAGTTGCTATAGTGCTCTTCTACTTGCTTATTCTGGCCGTGGGGATATGGGCTGCGTGGAAGAACAAAAACTCCGGTGTGTCGGAAGGCCAGGATCGCAGTGAAACCATCATGGTAGGAGGGAGGGACATCGGGTTATTCGTCGGTGGATTCACCATGACCGGTGAGTTGCGACCTGTTTCAACCATCTGGAGACTGCTGACAAGTTGGATAGTAACTGTGGAAGGGCTAAGATCGTTCTGGTACGGGTCTGGGGCATGGGGCCAACACAATGTTCACTTCAGCAAATTAAAATAATGAATGAAAAACTATTTTTGGTACTTGGCTTAAATAAAAATGTATTTAACCTCAGCCCACTAATTGGCGAAAGCATAGCTATTCCAAACATTCCCACTGTCAACTTTAAAGACTGTTATGCGGCAGGGATTTAATTCAATTATTTATTTTATGTTTGTTTTTTTAACAAACCGGTTTCGCACTTTTTCCATTTTTAATCTCGTACAATGCACTAGTAAAAAACTAATTGTGGTTGGGATTCAGCCAAAACCTGCGAATTGTCTATTGTTTAAAGAGGACTTAACCTCACAAAGTAAAAGCATAGGCCTACCTACATGTATGTTGTTTATGACCATGCTAGGGAATCATTGCTAATAAATGCACCAATTTGCTTTTGCTTTATTTTGTGCCTTATGTCCATGGATGCTGTCGCCTATTTATCGAACTGGTCCATGTAAATGTGCCCAGCTTCATTAAGGGCTAAAGCCTTGGTTTTATCATCATTTCTAAAATGTATTTGATGCTTGCCTATTTTATTAAAACAAACCCCGGAGGTAGGCAACATATGGTTTAGACCGAAATCAATTATTTATTTTCTGCAAGTTTCAAAAAAGCTAATGAAAATAATGTAGGCTATCTAAGCTTATTAGAGAAATGTTTCATATGAATTAAGCAACTTCCCGGTATATTCAATATATTAAGCTTCTGTGTCACGGAAACTCCTTTAACAGTTGATTGATTTGACTAGACCCACACTTGTCAAATCCTATATCAATATGTATGGTAAGACCTATTCCTAATATGATTTATTTACAGTGTGGCTCTAAAATAAAGTCAATGAAATTCGAAACCTTGAATGTCATCGACAAAACAATACTTTGGGATTTTTGCGGTTTTGTCTGCCAATTAATTTGTGCGATTAAGTGATTTAATTTCTCCTTCAGCTACCTGGGTAGGAGGCGGATACATAAACGGAACTGCGGAGTATGTCTACCTGCCTGACAGCGGCCTGGCCTGGGCACAAGCTCCCTTCGGATACGCGCTCAGTCTGGTCGTAGGTAAATTTTTAGGAACATTATCCAATACAATGTGTATTGATTATTTAGCCTTAATGCAGAGCAGTGCATGACATATCTATCCGCATCAGTTGCCGCTATGTGTTTACTTTTTGTCTCTTGGGGTTTAGGAGGACTGTTCTTCGCAAAGCCTATGCGTTCCCGAGGTTACGTCACCATGCTCGACCCGTTCCAGCAGATTTATGGAAAACGCATGGGAGGCCTGCTATTCATTCCCGCGCTCATGGGCGAGATCTTCTGGTCCGCAGCCATCTTGTCCGCCCTTGGTAGGCCAGTCCATGTGCATATAGACTAAATAAACACATTTGCATTATTATAATTTGCATTTTAGGCATACTCGTCACATGATCACGACTTAGTCGGTATCTCTTCTTTGTTTAGGGGCTACACTGAGTGTGATCGTGGACATTGACATCAACATGTCAGTTGTGATCTCAGCCCTGATCGCCATCTTCTACACCCTGGTGGGAGGGCTCTATTCTGTGGCCTACACCGATGTGGTGCAGCTCTTCTGTATCTTCCTTGGACTGGTGAGTCAAACCATTCCAAAGTTTCCCAGTATGAAACATCCTTCTTGTACAAACTCCACATACCTGAAAGAAAAATGTTCACCTTTATCTGAGCTGTCTTTTTCTTTGTGTCTCTTTTAGTCTTCTCTCTTCGAGATACTTTACATTGCCAAAGCATATAAACAAAATTTAACAGAAGAGAAATATACAGTCAAATGTTATAAGTAAAGTTGTCACAAGTTATATTATAAATGATGTACAGCTATTTTTTAAATATATAAACATTTACAATTTGGTTATCTTCTTCTCTGTCTCAAACCTCGTCCACTTTTTCATTGTCTCTCTCTCTCTCTGTCAGTGGGTCAGTGTGCCGTTTGCCCTGTCAAACCCAGCCGTGACAAGCATCAGTGTGACAGCTAAAGAGACTGTGTACCAGAAACCATGGCTGGGAAAGATTGACTCAGCAGATACATGGATGTGGATTGACAACTTCTGCCTTCTGGTGAATTATTTTTCACTATGATTGTTAATAAACTACACTAGAACAAAGTGCTATAACTCTAAAACTGTAAAACTTGGATTCTTCTTTGCCTTCCTAACCATCGTCCTCACTGTGTGTGGGGCCTCAAGCTCTTGTGTCTCCTACAAGGCATTTTTACCACTGCTGCACTGCTGCATCTTTACATGAGTGTCATTAGTTTATTATAGTGAAGCAGAAAGCCGTGGAAGACCTCCATAGCCCCCCCCCCCCTAAACTTGTGTTTATGCAGATAAAATGTAGTTTTTTATATTGTCATGAGGGGTGACAATTTGGTTTCCACACCGGTACTTTTAGTGGGGTGCATGCTTTATTTCCGGCGGTTTTGATTTCATTGTGCACAGCCGGTTTCAGTTTCAGTGATTCGCATTGATATTTAAGTCTCTGGGTTTTAGTGCACGGTGTGGGACATTGTTTGTGTAATAAGTTACCCCAACATTTAGGTGTGAGGAGTGTTTAGAGATATATCGCTGTGTTTTAAGTAATAGTTTCTAAGGCGTTTGTATGCGCATCTTTATTTTAATTCACAGTGTTTAGTTTAGCAGTTCTCTGTTTCGTATTTGTTGTGTATTTCGATGAATACCACGAACGTGTTTATACACTCTGCACCTGGCTCAATCTGCACAATACACCCGACAAGACGTGACCGATATAAAAGAATCATTAGATGTGCCAACAATTTTGACACCTGGCTTTTTGAGAAATGCATTTATTACTGTTATTTATGTATGCTAATCATTTTGAGAGTTCCTGTGTACTGCTGTAGTTACAGTTAGCAGTATGTATTCACTAGGGAGCTTTGTGTTGGTTAGTACTGACTACGCTGTTTCTTCCTCCAGATGCTAGGGGGGATTCCATGGCAAGTCTATTTTCAACGGGTTCTCTCTGCGTCTTCAGCAACCTACGCCCAGGTTCTGTCCTTTATTGCTGCGGCAGGGTGCCTGGTCATGGCTGTCCCCTCTGTCCTCATTGGAGCAATAGGGGCCTCCACAGGTATACACACACACACACGCACACACACTTGTGAAGACATTTACCTGCAGATCCTAGAGTGGCCAACACGATGGTCCTAATTATTACATCGCAAACTAAGCCACAAGTTCCATCCAATCTAAATAGCTAGAATAGGTAACATTTTAATATGGGCAAAAAAACATAAAAGAAAATTTTTTGATTTAATGTTTTCAAAAATGGATTACAAATACAGTACATAAAAATCCACATCACATGAATAAGACTCATGTCTCAGATTGCCGGTGAATTTAAAATGTATTATACTAGTGTATCTTTAATTAAAACTAAATATATATGAATATTCCTGTGATCAATGACCAATTGAATTAAAATAGAGCCTAGCATAATCGTTACAGTAACGTCTAAGGCTTTTGAAAAGAAATAGCTAGCTTTTTTTAGCTTCACATTCTTGATAACCTCATAATGAAGGTTATCATGCTAACACAGCATGCATGCCAGTGTTGTGGTGGTTAGCAGTTTCCTGAATACAATGTCACCATTGTATATCAGACATTGCAAACAGCATTAATAAAAGTTTTGAAAACTGCCATGATATTGACATTTGAGATAATAAGAATTAGTGTCGGATAAGTAGAATTAGCGTCTGCTAAATTACAAATGTACATTTTACATGACAACCTTGGGCTAATTTGAATAGGCGCCAGTTATATAATCATGTAAACATTTTACTGTGTTGATTTTTCAAATGCATGTTGTCATTGGCCAAATGGGACTGGAATTTGTTAGAGAAAAAACACGAAAAAAACATTAAAACCTTATTTCAGTGCTCACGATCAAATCTTTGTGAGAGTGGGGAAATGTATTTCAATTCCTCTTCAACCATATGATCAAATGGGTGGGTTTTAAATGAGCCTTAACTTAAAGGGCCACATGGCAGGTAAGGTCCAGACACATAGACACAGAACTAAACCTGGCTATAACATGAGCCACATCCATGTGCTCGTTTATCACAGGTTTGAAATCAATAGTTACCATAAACTACACACATTGTAGTACACATCACTCAGACATATAAACCAGCAGACAGGATATATGGTGCTGTGTAAACAAGACCAGATGGCTCCTGTCATACACCAAGAAAATAGGGTCCTTTGGAAAGGATTTCTGTGAATATTACATCAGAAGGAAGACTAATTAATTAGGTTGATCTGAAGATTTATCACCAGAGGCCCGTTAATCACAGCTGTTTGTTGAGGTCCAGAGGAGAGAGAGTGAAGCGGCGGTGAACGACAGACAGGCCGTCTAGGGGTACGACTGACAGGAGGCGTCACGGTCCACTGAGGAGATGGGGAGTCAGTTTGGAAGAATGGAGGGGAAAATACAGATATGATTTGATGGAGTGAGGATTTATTTGTCTGCTGAGTGGCCCTGTCTATCCCGTTCAGAGACATGTCTTCCCTCCCTGTCATTATTCAAGGGACGGGAATTCTCAGAGCAATGTTGAAATGTGTCGTCCCAACTAGAGATAGTAACTGCCGGGTACAATATGCCGTAGATGGATTTGAGTACCGTATATCTGCACATTTATGCAGTCGTAATGCATTTTAGAACTGAAGTATGCGAACCACACCTGCATGTCTGCTGTCACACCCAGACTGGAACCAGACTACGTACGGAGCCATTCCTCCGAAAGATAAGGACCAATCAGATATGATTCTGCCCATCGTGCTGCAGCATCTCTGCCCATCCTGGATCTCCTTCTTTGGTCTGGGGGCGGTGTCTGCGGCTGTGATGTCATCGGCTGACTCTTCTATCCTGTCAGCCAGTTCCATGTTCGCCAGAAACATCTACCAGCTGGCCTTCAGACAATCTGTAAGTCACAAACACACACACACACACACGTATTAACACTCTCCCATATGTTTGTAACAATTAGCATTTTGTTGTCAGTAAACTTACCGGATAAAATAAGGGTATAAAAAAGAAAATAAGCAATAGGCATCATTTTGATACAACCTTGTCCCTCCCCCCCTTCTCAACCCACACAGGCGACGGATCGAGAGATAGTTTGGGTGATGCGTATCACCATATTTGTGTTCGGAGCCCTTGCCACCGCCATGGCGCTGCTAACCGGGACGGTTTACGGCCTGTGGTATCTGAGCTCGGACCTGGTCTACGTCATCATTTTCCCCCAGCTGATCAGCGTTCTCTTCATCAAGGGAACCAACACCTACGGCTCAATGGCCGGCTACATCTTCGGTCTGCTGCTGCGTATCGGGGGAGGGGAGCCCTACCTCAAACTGCCCCCGTTTATCTACTACCCCGGCTGGGTGCAACAGACAAAGATCCATCACCTGACTGGAGATGTGGAGTATTTCATACAGCAGCGTTTCCCCTTCAAAACGGTCTCCATGCTGGCCTCGTTCCTGGGCAACGTGGCCTTCTCCTACCTGCTGAAGTACTTGTTCGAGTCTGGCACTCTGTCTCATAAATATGACTTCATGGACGCGGTGGTGTCAAAGCACAGTAAGGAAATCATGGACAAGACCACGCTAGTTAGTAATGACATCATCCTGTCAGAGATGGCGCCGGTCAAAGCGCGCCTGAACACCTCACTGGCCGGCACGTTTACAAACACAGAGGCTCTAAGTGACGATGAGGTGTCCAGTCCGGAGTCCCTAAACAATCACCTTGAGTAGAGAACGGGCCAAAGACCAGAGAGAACCAGAGAGAACCAGAACCACTCTGATCCTCCTGCAGATCTTCTCTCCAGTCCTGCTCTAACATACCTGATGCTATGACTTTGCTGTTCACCAGGATCACCAATAGCCATCTCAGGTGTTACGGCACGGCTGGAGCAAAACCCTGCATAACTAATAGCTCTCCAGCAGAAGGTTCAGCCAACCTTGATGTAGAGCCCTGAACCCAGTCGGTCTGTACCACCGTCCAACTGTGTTGTGTTATTATTTCAACCACCGACTGGTTCTCTGTGTGTCAAACTCCAGCTCCATTTGAGTTGTCCTTTCTTAGTGCTGGTACAGCAAATGGAGTCTTGGTTAACCGTCTCTCACCCGATCTATCTCTCTGTCCTTCTAGGGAGTTTTAACACGGACACCAGCCCAGAGAGTTATGAGAATAGTGCAATATATAATATATATATGTGTGTCTGTGTGTCTGTGTGCAAATTCATATACATTAGGTGCGTGTGTGTAGTCAGATTATTTGATAATTTCCTGATTTTTTTGTATTGAATTAATTTACTCATGGAGCAATAATATTTTTAAGGTTTATTGGTTCGACTGTGGGGTAGCTTAGCGATGCTAGTGTTCGGCAAGTAACAAATAGGTCACCACTTAGACCCCCAGTCAATGTGCCCTCCAACTCGGTACCCCAAAGTTGGTACTAAATATATCTGACCGGTGCCGGGACTCTATTGTCCAACGATGTCCCGTGGCGTGGGGATATGCCAAACACACAATCTACTCATGGATTATAAATACACACTTGTTCATGTGTCAAAGAGGAAAAATATATTATTCTCAGTGTTAATGTACATTGATTATTATTAGTTATGAAGTATTAGTCATTCCAAAACCATGAGTTAATTTTGATTGAGGGAAATATATTTCACAGTTCCGTATCAGATTATGTGGACCAGTTTTTAGTGAAAAACACCAGTTTGTGTCAGCAATACAGTCTAGGGGATGAAGCCTTATAAATGCCGGGTATACCTGAAATTGATAGAACCAATAGCACCTAAGGTTGATTATGAGCTGGGTGCCTCAAATCCATTGAATAATAGCCATGAGAGGTCATATATCACGCATATGACATCGTTTCACTTTGTGCTGCTCTTATTGCGTTGGTAGCCACGGCCACTCAAGCTATATTGCTTAAGTAAACACTACTTAGGTAATAGAGGACCAATTGAGTTGGGCCCTACCATCATTTGTTTCCCTCCAAACAGTTATTGACTGCGCTGGCAAGGAAGCGGCAGTGGGTTGGCAGAGTCTTGATTGCACTTCCGGGGATGGTATCAATAACCTGTTTGCACGATCGATTCACTTCTGCTCTGTACGCACACCCCAAGGACATTTGATTAGTGCGATCAGCTGGTTTTATGCCTTGACAGGATAAGAACACCCCTCGTGGTTTTGGTGTCTGTGATTATGGCAAGCTGAACTGGTCAAATGTTGGGTGAATGAGCAAATCTTAATCGCAGAAACTAGAGTTTAATTGGTGACACGGAGGACTTTGGACTAAATGTTTGTTCAGAGAAACCCCGGAGACAACATTCAGATTTGAGATGGTCTTGGGAAATGCAGCCGATGTGTCATGTTCAGTATTCCTCCTGTTGTCTAGTTAACACGCCTCGTTATTTTTACCTGTTTGAATAACGGCCTTAATTTGGGTAGTTTTGAGGAGCTTGGTCTGACACTTTCTGAAGTGTCAGTGGAGTTGTTCGTAGTGCTGTTTCATTGGCTTTGAATGGAATGTGAATGTAAAGTCCTTTCTCCATCACCCAGGATACATGGTGGTGTCCTGTGTAATGTTCAATCATGGTAAACTGAATAACTGTATCAACTAAAGACTTAAAAAATAATCAACGTGGTTCATAACGTAGTTTTATGTTGTAAATGGCAATGTATTTTTTGTGTGATGCATTTATATACAAACAAAGTCAGCCTATGGACAAATGGAATATACTTTTTATTGCAAAAAAGTATTTATGATTGTTTATAAAAATATATGTATTTGTTTGTTGAGGTAAAATTAAAGCTACGTAAGAATTTCTTTATTTTTGATGTGTCTATAAAATTCTCATGATGAATATGTGAGGTAAATAAATTATATTATTTAACTTATTGATCATTTGTGTTCATTATTTCTGCACTTTACAAATGCTGCCTTTAATTTTTCAAAAGGCTTCTAAAATTTTGAAAATCCAATTTAAATATGCCCTCCTGGAAAAAATGAATCAAGCCTTCAATTGCACATTTCAAGAGTTATTTGAATGTGTGTGTGTGTGTGTGTGTGTGTGTGTGTGTGTGTGTGTGTGTGTGTGTGTGTGTGTGCGTGCGTGCGTGCGTGCGCGTGCGTGCGTGTGCGCACGCATGCATTTTGGGGTTTGGCGGGTCTGACACTGGCAATGGTGATTATTTTCTGTGGCAGTTTCTGGTTAATGCCTCTTATCAGAACCCCCTGATCAAACACTATACTGATGCATCACAGACAGCCAGACTAATTCACACTCACACACTCACACACTCACACACACACACACACACACACACACACACGCACAGGCACACGCACACGCTCGCACGACAGCCATCTGTGACACCAAGACAGACCATACAAAACACCAACTCGCCTGTCCAGATACCTCACACTAACCTGACCTGAATAAAAGAGCTTCTCCAATATGTCGTGGGCGTCACATCGGTAAACTCGACCCCCAACATAGCAATAGGCTGCTGTTAGGAAGTGTGTAGACTCACTTGTTCGTGTATCTGTGAAAGGATATTGTTGGCAGCCATGTGATATACCTAGTACAGCCAATAATGTATTATGAATAATGTATTTATATGATCAAATCAATCAAGTCAAATGTATTTTAGATATTTTTAAAAGTCAAAACCCTGAAACCCTGCAGGGCAAGCAACAACCAACGGGATAGAAGTGGCTAGAAAAAAAACTCCCCACTCGGTTTGAAACACAGGAGAACAACGAGAGGGACCAGACTCTGAAGGGGTGGTCAGTCCTCCTCTGGCCATACCAAGTAAAGATAATAAGTCAACATTTTTGGATGTTCAGATTATATGCGTTTTTTCTTCGTTTCCGGAGGATACCTGAGCGTACTTATCAGACCGACCCTTGACCCCGTCAGATAAACTAATGTAACATAAGCAATTGGAACTTCAGACAGGACAGACAGACCATAGTCCTCTGGCACAATCATATATAATAAAAAAAAAACATAGGTAAACCAAAAACAGGAAGTAGTTCCTTAAGTAGTAAATTAGAATGGAGTCCAGTTGACAGCTGGAGGGTTTAAAGCTCATTACTATTTTATTGAACATGTTGAGCCGGATGCCGGATTAAAACGTTTAAGTTCCTGGTCAGGGCGGCTCTGTGCGTTGTCAGGGTGAATATCACCATTTACGTAGGTAATCAGTGTAAGTGTCGGAACAAACAGTGTAGATATCAATGATTGGTCACCAGGCGACAGACCTAAAATTGCATGGAGAACATATCACCACAGCATGTCAAGTACCGTTGCCTACAGACTGTGTCTTTGTGCTTGTTTGAAATTGCAGCCGGGTGCAAGCGACTGTCGTACCCATACAATACAGGATGGTTTAAATCTTGAATGCTGATTGTCTGATAGCTGTGTATACTACAGGTACAAATGTAGATACATTTTTAATTATCTAATTGTGTTGGTAATTGATTTAAAACAATAAGGTTTCTCACAGGTTTGTGATATATTGCCAAAATAGCACTACGCCCAGGCACTCTACAGTGAATTGTGTCTATAAACTGCTTTTATCCGTGAGATATTGGCCATATAGCACAACCCCTTGTGCCTTTTTGCTTACAATGGCATTCATCCAAATTAGCTTTAGGGGTTCAAACGACTTGGTATAATAGGGTTGTCCAATTCTTTATGTTTTGGTCTTTTGACCGATCACATCAGAACTTTTCACAGCTAATCTGATTGCTCAAAACACCAATTAATCTAAGAAAATAGTAGATATGGTCGGCTCATTAAAATGGCACACTACTCTGTGTGTAAGTGCATTCAATTGACTATTTTGTGTCTTCATGTGCTGTATAGATTTTATTGTTCTCTGGATTGCTTAAAAGTTTGTTTGTTGTGTTAATACAATTGCTGCACAGACAACAGTGGGATGTAAGAGAGCTAGATGTACTCCTCTCCATCCTCTCTCTCCATCTCTCTCTTCTCTATCCTCTCTCTCTCCTCTCTCTCTCTCTCTCTCTCTCTCTCTCTCTTTCTCTCTCTCTTTCTCTCTGTCTCTATCTTTATAGATAGGATACAAGCCTTGGGCCTCAACATTCTCAATTTGTTCTCACTGAAGTTTCTTGCCTGTTTGAAGTGTAACAGAATTCCCTTGGTATTGTCCCAGGCTATGTATCTCTAACTCTTCTTTCGCTCTCTCTCTTCTCTATCTCCTCTCTCCTCTCCTTTACCTCTCTCTCTCCTCTCTCCATCTCTCCTCTCTCTTCCTCTCTTCTACTAGCCTGCAGTTAAACTCAAATTAATTACTTATTCCGTCTAAATAAGGAAGGGTTTGTAAAAACGTAGTAGGAGCTCTGGTATAATTATCTGCCAATATCAAACAAACAAACGCACACACACAGACACTTAAACAGACAGAGAGGGGGAGAGATAGAGAGAGGGGGAGAGAAAGAGAGAACGAAAGAGACAGACAGAGAGATAGGGTGCGATAGAGAGTCCTGGACGCGTTTACGTTTTTCCTATAGTATATGATAAAAAGAAATCACCATGTTGAGGACTAATTAGGAAGCCCTGGTGACAACACATGAAGAAAAGAGATCTGGTCTGAAGCCTTTTACACCATGCCAATAATTTGTTCTTGTTGCTATTAAATTCATGCTTATCATCTGTCAACGTATTGCTACTGAAATGATTAACTTATCAATATAAATAGAATTTTTACAGACCAACTTTTAGAGGAAAACAACTCTGTGTTTCTGAACACAAAAAAATACAATTAATGTCTATGTTTTAACAATCCTTGACGTCGCTGTTTACTCAGCATGAGTAAAGTGTTTAGTAGAAGATCACCTGAGCCTGCTGGTGCATTCTGGTCCGGCAGACAGAAGACCCTCAGTGGAGCTCTAAAGAGCAGCAGGCCTCACATTCACATCTGCTGCAGATCTACAAACGCAAAATAGAAAGAGGAAGAGAGAGATGAAGTGAATGAGCGAGAGAGAGTCACAGATCAAAAGAGAGAATGAGAGATAGAATAAGAATGGAATGATTAGGACAGCACTGGGCATGGACACAGTCTTGGGATGTCAAATCAATCAATCAATAAAATGTATTTTATAAAGCCCTTTTTACAACAAAGTTGTCACAAGTGCTTTTAAACCTGATACAAGTTGATACACAGTGGCTAGGAAAAACTCCCTGAATGGTCGAATTTAGGAGGAAACCTAGAGAGGAACCAGGCTCCGGGGGGTGGCCAGTCCTCTTCTGGCTGTGCTGGGTGAACTTAATAATAGTTAAGCTTAATATTTATTGAATGCATTTTAAATGCAGAGAGTCTTATAAAATAAAATAGTTCAGGTCAAATACAGTCAGAAAGGGTTGAGGGTTTGGCAGATTGGAAGCCGAAACTGTCAGGTAGCATCAGCTGCTCAGCCTGCAACACAACCAGGGGGGCCTTAGGAGCGGTCTGCTACATGTTCCCAAGGCTGATCGGCCCCACAGCGTGAGCAGCAGGCACAGGTCCTCCTTAATAGAGGCGGAAACAAGACACAGGTTAAGGTTAGACACCCTAGTTCCCAACGTCCACTGCACAATAGTATAGCAGCATAAATCTGAAACTGAGACAGCGGGGTCCAATGAAACTTTGGCCCTGAACAAGGTAAACCCTGGACAGGGCCCAACAAGTCGGAAAACATCCACCCACTTACCAACCGTCAACCAAGGGACACCAATCAACTTGAGTACTCACAGAGGTACTCAAATTGAGGGAACAAAAGAGAACAATTGCGAGCCAGTGACTCCACCCTTCAAGTAGGCATTGGAGAGAGGACATCAAAGGGGAGATAAGAACCCGCCTGGCAAAGACAGCAGGGTGGAAATGAATTCCGAGCCTTTCTCCAGAGGCACATACGTTTAAAGATATTTACCAAGGTGTCCATCATGGCCCCAAACTCGTTCCCCTAATTCCGAGCTGGCTTCTGGAACTCCTCGCCAGTGATAAATGAGTGGAGTTACTCGTTAACAGAGTTTTGAGAACACAATAATTATGCAATAAATAATTTATCAGTTGATTAGAGAGATTGATTGGAGTTATTCAACTTAGAGCAGTGCAGCCCTGTAGTGCATTTTCTACGGACTGGCTGATCTAGATCTGGTATTAACATTATTCTGTGTTTCTTTTCTACTCTTCGGAAAGAGAAGAATGGAAGGATGAGAAAAGAGAGGGATCCGGGAAGGAAATGAAGAGGGCAGACATTTATTGTCTCCATTAGCTGGTATGAGAAATGGGTTGGACTAGGCTCCGCCCTTCTCTTCGTCCTTCCGAATGGGAGTGTCTGTGCGCCGTCACCAGACAGAACGTACCACCACAGAGGCATACAATAAGAGGTTGCTTATTTCAGAGGGATAAATAAAACGCATACAGGCGACCATGTTGAATGTGCGCCTTCTGGTTCATTCAATTGAGTTGCAGCTTTGCTATCGTAGGCTACACATACAGCACACGCACCCCAAAAACACCCAATACTGCCTGCCCACCTTCGGTGTAAACAAAGGTAATTAACGCCAGTGACTTGACGGGAACATCAATTGTTGAAGTAATTAGAGCAGAAATGGCAGTTAATAAACTAGACTGAGAAATACAGAGAATACATTACACAATTTGCACAGGACATAAATACACCACGATATTGGAAATATTACAGAATACACTTAAGAGTTGGAGAGGAAACCAGATAATTGAATTATTTAGAGTAGATCTCAGTAGCAAATGAATACAAGACAGGTTCATTGATGAACAGAAAAACGATATTTAACCACTTGTGTTTTATTGAGGATAACTAGACTCGCTATATTTAACAACTGTGTCATTCTATTTTGTTTAACATCTCATGGGATCAGGCTCATCGGTTTCATTCTGGCACGATGGACTCAGGAGTGTACAACCAGTTCTATTAGCAAGGTTTTTTGAGAGCTAGTGTGTGGGCAGGTGGACGGGCAGGCAATTGTGTGGGGTTGGCGTTTGTGACGTATTGTGACCGCTGTGTTAATGTCTTCATGCTGTCTCAGACGGACAGCTCTCCTGCTAGACATCAACCCAAAAAACTGCCTGTCTGTCACAAACAGAAGCCGGCCTTTTGTCTTAACGCTCATCTGGGGAAAAACACTATTTCTTGAACCAACTATACGTTTCTAACTGGAAAGCATCATGTCAGCGTATCTCAGCAGATATTCCTAATTGATATGTTTCCTGCTCCATGACCTTTTCTTACTCAGACACGAAGCACCTGTTCACTTCCTGCTCTATGCTCCGGAGAAGGCTAAAGGCTAACTGTTCACTATTTGTATTTTACTTTATCACACGCTGATTGACATCTGGCCTCTTGCCCACTCCACTATTATTAACCACACATTGATTTCCTATCCTAGCTTCCCGCAGGAATCAGGTGTGGGCAGGTAGATGACAAGCAACTGACGTGCGCTGCCAGAGAAATGTTTTGATAAGTCTGTTTAGCAACAGGACCTACACAGTCTGTTCCCTTCAAAACAATGAGGATATTAAATGTAATGCATGTTTTATCAATAACTTGTTAATATGCGAGCACATTGGTGGCACATAGGTTTAAGCTACCATAAACCAGTTGAATAAGAGTTGTACACGGTCTACTGGGTGCACTTCTGAATACGAGTTGTCCTAATGAATTCTCCAGCGTTCTTCATGGCTCCATATGCATCGGTTGTTTTAAGCAGCCATGTTGTATTGAGCCGCGGCAGAGCGGTAATGAATCTGGTGGGTGCCCAGTCGTGGTTTATCATTGATCTCATCTACACTAAGTGGCCTGGGGCCCATTTGGACATAATAGGGCGAGGGGGAAGAGAAGAGGAGGAGTGGAGAAGAGGAGGACAGGAGAAGAGGAAGAGAGGATGAGAGGAGAGGAGTGGGAATGGAGGAGAGGAGGAGAGGAGGAAAGGAGGACAGGAGAAGAGAAGAGGAGAAGAGAGAAGAAGAGAAGGAGAAGGGAAGAAGACGTATTCCTTACCAAGCTAAATTAAGCGCAATGTACTCCACAGTAATGTAATCCACAGCTGGTTATGTTTATGGAGGTTTGGTATATCTGTACCTCTGTGTGGGGCTAAATGGTGTCTGGATATGGTAAATATGGATTAAACACCTCTGTATAGGGCTTAATGGGGTCTGTATATGGTACATATGGATTAAATATGTCTGTATGGGGCTTAATGGGGTCTGGATATGGTACATATGGATTATATATGTCTGTATGGGGCTAAATGGGGTCTGGATATGGTACATATAGATTATATATGTCTGTGTGGGGCTTAATGGGGTCTGGATATGGTACATATGGATTAAATATGTCTGTATGGGGCTAAATGGTGTCTAGATATGGTACATATGGATTATATATGTCTGTATGGGGCTAAATGGGGTCTGGATATGGTACATATTGATTAAATATGTCTGTGTGGGGCTTAATGGGGTATAGATATGGTACATATGGATTATATATGTCTGTATGGGGCTAAATGGGGTCTGGATATGGTACATATTGATTAAATATGTCTGTGTGGGGCTTAATGGTGTCTAGATATGGTACATATAGATTATATATGTCTGTATGGGGCTAAATGGGGTCTGGATATGGTACATATTGATTAAATATGTCTGTGTGGGGCTTAATGGTGTCTAGATATGGTACATATAGATTATATATGTCTGTATGGGGCTAAATGGGGTCTGGATATGGTACATATTGATTAAATATGTCTGTGTGGGGCTTAATGGTGTCTAGATATGGTACATATGGATTATATATGTCTGTATGGGGCTAAATGGGGTCTGGATATGGTACATATTGATTAAATATGTCTGTGTGGGGCTTAATGGGGTCTGGATATGGTACATATGGATTATATATGTCTGTATGGGGCTAAATGGGGTCTGGATATGGTACATATTGATTAAATATGTCTGTGTGGGGCTTAATGGGGTCTGGATATGGTACATATGGATTAAATATGTCTGTGTGGGGCTTAATGGGGTCTGGATATGGTACATATGGATTAAATATGTCTGTGTGGGGCTAAATGGTGTCTGGATATGGTAAATATGGATTAAACACCTCTGTATAGGGCTTAATGGTGTCTAGATATGGTACATATGGATTAAATATGTCTGTATGTGGCTAAATGGGGTCTGGATATGGTACATATAGATGAAATATGTCTGTGTGGGGCTTAATGGGGTCTGGATATGGTACATATAGATTATATATGTCTGTGTGGGGCTTAATGGTGTCTAGATATGGTACATATAGATTATATATGTCTGTGTGGGGCTTAATGGTGTCTAGATATGGTACATATGGATTAAATATGTCTGTATGTGGCTAAATGGGGTCTGGATATGGTACATATGGATTAAATATGTCTGTATGGGGCTTAATGGGGTCTGGATATGGTTCATATTGATTATATATGTCTGTGTGGGGCTTAATGGTGTCTAGATATGGTACATATGGATTAAATATGTCTGTATGTGGCTAAATGGGGTCTGGATATGGTACATATAGATGAAATATGTCTGTGTGGGGCTTAATGGGGTCTGGATATGGTACATATGGATTATATATGTCTGTATGGGGCTAAATGGGGTCTGGATATGGTACATATAGATTATATATGTCTGTGTGGGGCTTAATGGGGTCTGGATATGGTACATATGTATTATATATGTCTGTATGGGGCTAAATGGGGTCTGGATATGGTACATATAGATTATATATGTCTGTATAGGGCTTAATGGTGTCTAGATATGGTACATATGGATTAAATATGTCTGTATGTGGCTAAATGGGGTCTGGATATGGTACATATAGATGAAATATGTCTGTGTGGGGCTTAATGGGGTCTGGATATGGTACATATAGATTATATATGTCTGTGTGGGGCTTAATGGTGTCTAGATATGGTACATATGGATTAAATATGTCTGTATGTGGCTAAATGGGGTCTGGATATGGTACATATGGATTAAATATGTCTGTATGGGGCTTAATGGGGTCTGGATATGGTACATATTGATTATATATGTCTGTGTGGGGCTTAATGGTGTCTAGATATGGTACATATGGATTAAATATGTCTGTATGTGGCTAAATGGGGTCTGGATATGGTACATATAGATGAAATATGTCTGTGTGGGGCTTAATGGGGTCTGGATATGGTACATATGGATTATATATGTCTGTATGGGGCTAAATGGGGTCTGGATATGGTACATATAGATTATATATGTCTGTATAGGGCTTAATGGTGTCTAGATATGGTACATATGGATTAAATACCTCGGGGCTAAATGGGGTCTGGATATGGTACATATGGATTAAATATGTCTGTGTGGGGCTTAATGGGGTCTGGATATGGTACATAAAGATATGTCTGTATGGGGCTTAATGGTGTCTAGATATGGTACATATGGATTAAAGACCTCTTAATGGGGTCTGGATATGGTACATATAGATATGTCTGTATGGGGCTTAATGGGGTCTGGATATGGTACATATAGATATGTCTGTATGGGGCTTAATGGTGTCTAGATATGGTACATATAGATTAAAGACCTCTTAATGGGGTCTGGATATGGTACATATAGATATGTCTGTATGGGGCTTAATGGTGTCTAGATATGGTATATGGATTAAAGAGCTCTGTATGGGGCTTAATGGGGTCTGGATATGGTACATATGGATTAAATGTGGGTCTTTCGTAGGATTATTCCGGCTCATTAACCCCAGTAAACGCACCGGGCTGGGGAGAAGCTGAGTACACCAATGGGTTAATGACTGTAGAATGTCTGTATGGGTACAGCAGGAACTTACAGCAACGTTGGTTAGGCTAATACAACGATCGAAAATAAACACAAAATATCTTTCTCCCTTTTAGTACATTTAACATAACCGTTTGAGCTAAATTTAAACAGTGAAAGTCAGCTTGAAATTATAATTTATATAACGTGCATGTTACAAGATGTATTTTTACATGACAATTTAAATCTGTTCTGAGGCTTTCATGATTTTGTTCCTGGTACTCGAGTTGACATGCATGATGACTTCCTGACGCTGGAGCCAGCTGACCTTCAACGCACAAATTACATTATGTAGGAAAGACGAGGGGCGGCTATATTCTAGATATGATTTAGTTAATGCCAAAGAGCAGCTCCTCTGGGACAGCAGGGTGTAGTGCCTGATTGGATGCCTGAGACGGTGTTGGGATGGAGTCTGTGGTAAATCATAGTTCTCGCCACCTCAAAGGTTCATAAAACACAGAATGTCACAAATCGACTTTATAATCTGAAGTTTGAACTAACAATCATAGTATTCTGTTTTTTTTTACAGAAATAACAGTGGGTGATATTTTCAAATCAATATGATGAAAAAGATTGCCAGGTCGCCGTTGCAAATGAGAATTTGTTCTCAATCAGTCTACCTGGTTAAATAAAGATTAAATAAAAAAATTAAAATGCTATAAACAATTGTCCTTGTGGTTCATCAGCTTGATTTTACATTCAAAATATGAGAGCGTCTAACCAATAACTAACATACAATTGAAAAACAGCCCCACAACAAGACATATTCGCCAACACACTTGACTATAGGGAGTAGTTATTCCAGCACTACTATCCTTATTTTTAGGTTAAACCCACTTCTGGTGTTTGTGGTCAAAAAGCTCCAATTTGTCTCACGTAACTAAAAAACGTAGATACAATCAAAGTATCAATGATGCTTAGCAAAATCTAGACGCTGACCTTCATGTATTGATGAATAGTAGAAGCTTCCTTTGGCAACACATCTAAATAGTTATTTGGCATCTAATAAAAACCTGAGTCAATGATACCTCGTATCCTACTATTATTATCATACCAATGTTCTACAAGCTCATGTATTTTTTAGTGCTCCCTCCCTTAGTTGATACATGTTAAGTCAGTATTTTCCAACCTGAAGAAACCAGAGAATGCATACACCTTTAGTTCTGGCAGCCAGAAGAATCAACCAATCACCCAAGATGGTTAAATATTTAGTAAAGAGTGTTGCATTTCTTCTTATCTAACAACACGCCATTTCTCATCCAGTGGACAAATCTCCCTCTCTTAGTGTCTCTCCTTCTCTGTCTCTTTTGTGTTTTTTTATCTCCTCTCTGTTCCTCCTCCATCCTTCCCCTCCTGTCTTTACAGGTCCTGGGTGAACACAGCACCTGTTAGCCAGGTCGCTGTCGTTGTGTTTACCTGCATCTGTAACTGATATTGGCTTTCTTGTCGTTCCGTTCCGGGGGAAACATTATCAGACAGCCTCATCCGTCACACTAACAAACCCGACAAACCCTCAGCGGCAGCGTGGCTCTCCACTCACCCAGAATGTTTTACGACACTGTCATTTAAAGATGACACATGATAGTGCAGAGTTTAGCCGGGCAATATCCACGTACAAGCACACACACAAACATACACACACGCACACACGCACAGAAACATTTACATGCACAAACACACAGCTGTTGAGGAGGCAGTGTCAGGCAGAGATGTATAGGCAGCTGCTTTGGTGTGTATGTGGGTGGATGTGTGTGTGTGTGTGTGTGTGTGTGTGTGTGTGTGTGTGTGTGTGTGTGTGTGTGTGTGTGTGTGTGTGTGTGTGTGTGTGTGTGTGTGTGTGCGTGCGTGTGTGTGAGTGTGTGTGTTTGTGTGTAAGAGAAAGAGATAGAAGCAGAGATGGAAGATGTGCGGTGAGATGAGACTGTTGGTAGGAGATAGGTGGCAGAGAGATGGAAGCAGAGAGATGGACGAAGAAATATGAAGAGAGAGAGAGATTGAAGCAGACACATATGGAAAGAGAGAGACGGACGGAGAAATAAGGATGGAGCGAGATGAATGAGAGCGAGGAATGGAGATATGAAAGAAGAAAGACTGATGGACATAGATGTGAGAAGTAAGACGAAAAGATAGATGGAAATAAAGGGATACCAGTAGTGGCAAAGTAGAGTATTTCTCAGCAGTCTATAAAATGTACATTCAATTCATATAGCTGGTACTTCTATCTACAGCAGCTTAAAGTAGTCAGTATATATATATTTCTCATAGTCACATCTGATGGGAACTGAACCTACAACCCTACCTCAGTTGTACAGAGCATACACTAAAAAGCTACCAAGGACCTACAACGCTGGAAAGGACCTGTTGAAGACAGAGAAGACATGGTGGCTTTAACTAACAGGACGTCTGCTCATCCACCTCTCATCTCATACACTTCTAAGCATCAAAACACTTTAGGAAACATCTGAGGTAGCAGCTGATGGCAGTTCTGCTCTTCCCAGGAGAACTGGGCTGTTTTTGTCAGTCATTGGGGTTGACACGTTTGAAAAACGTGTCAACAAGCCGGATTTATTTAGTACAGAAATGTTCAAATCACTCTCTGTTTGATGATATCCTGGTTTTTCGAAAGTGTGTGTGTGTGTTTGCACGCATTTGAATGTATACTGTGAGAGAGAGAATAATGTTTCATGTCTAGCTGGAGTGAAACATCTGGGGCCCTGGTGCCCACTACCCATTCGCTCCAATCCCTTGGCTAGCATCTCATTGATTAGCCAATTAATTATGAATTAATTTGTGGTAGGAGTCCGTTGACACAACATAGTAGCACACACTCATGTAACATCTTTTCAGGGGGAAAACAGTTCCCTGTGGTTAGATCAACTATGCAGTCTTATAGATAACGGGAATAGACATACTTTACTTTTACACCTTTGTCGTGTCGGCATTGTCTTTGCTCTGCCATAACAGAAGGAACAGGTTGTTAGGTTTACCAAAACAGGAAGAACCTGTTGTTAGGAATAACAAAGGTATTGTTTCCTAACCATCCATCAGTACATGGTTCCCTGCTTATGAGTCAGACACTCGTTAATGCGAGCACAGCAATCTTACACATTCAAGGACCTTACAGTCAGGTGGCTAAAGACCCCAATAGGGAGGTGGTTAAAGACCCCTACAGTCAGATAGGTAGAGGCCCTACAGTCAGGAGGTTAGAGGCCCCTACAATAAAGTGGTTAGAGACCACTACAGTCAGATGGATAGAGACAGTCAAGAATTAAATCCTAGGCCCCCTTTTTTAGACTTTACTTAGCATGTAATAATGCCTTAGCATGTAATAATGCCTTAGCATGTTATAATGCCTTAGCATGTAATAATGCCTTAGCATGTAATAATGCCTTAGCATGTAATAATGCCTTAGCATGTAATAATGCCTTGGCTTGAGGGTGTAATTATACCCTAACACCGTGGTCACATCAGATCTACATAACACATTATACAGGCTTGAAAGGTGATGTGTGATGGGTGCAAATCCTAGGTAGGACAAATAGAACAGGGGCCCCTATGTAACTGTCTATGACTCAAATGACCCCCTGTCTCTTATGTCATGCTCTACATTTGACCAGAGCCCACACAGTCTCCACACACAGTCTCCACACAGTCTCCCCAGACATTCTTCAAACACAGTCTTCACACACAGTTTAATCACACAGACCCCACACACAGTCTAAACACACAGTCTCCACACACAGTCTCCACACAGTCCCCCCACACATTCTTCAAACACAGTCTTCACACACAGTATCCACACACAGTTTAATCCCACAGACCCCACACACAGTCTCCACACAGTCTCCCCACACATTCTTCAAACACAGACTTCACACACAGTATCCATACACAGTATCCACACACAGTTTAATCCCACAGACCCCACACACAGTCTAAACACACAGACCCCACACACAGTCTCCATACACAGTTTATGGCCTATAATTTCATAACACACAAGGGAGACGGAATCTAAAGTGAGCCGAATAACCATTCATTTTATTAAGACCATTTTCTGCCTGGCATAAAAGCATATTGATTGAGAGCTCTCCCATACAGAGCAGTGACACACGGAGAGATGGAGAGAATATTTATGGCTTCCTTAAGTGATCTCTCCAATAATGTAATTACTTCATATCTAACAGCGAGAGGAGGAGAGGGAGAACGAGGGAGAGAGAAGACCCATGTTCTTAGTTAGCACGTTTATCCCATCCCTTTCTCGTGCATCCACCTCTTTCTCATATCCCTTCATCCCGGTCTCCTGTCATCTGTGTGCATGCAGGAAGCCATGGATGTTAATCCGATTGCTGGATCTGAACACAGAGAGATAATTCAATCTAACAGGGTCTAACCTAGTTACGCTCACTGTTATATATATTAGGTACAGATACACACACTCACAATCACACACACACACACACAGAGAGGAATGGCCAGTGTCAGAGCGGAGAGGGATACCGTAGGTGTGTGTATATCAGCGTGTGTGTGTGTGTTTGTGTCTGTGAGAGAGACCGGTGGTAGTATAGGCGTGTTGGATTTGGGCAGTGACGTTCTTCTGATTTAAATTGATGTGCCCTTTGGCCCCAAGCTGTGATAGCACACATCTCAGTGCAGTGTGTGTCCAGGACGGGTCTGCTCCAGAGTGCTACTCATTGAAGACTACTCTCTCTTGTTCTCGGCACGCACAACTGTGGTCATGACTTGTCCAAAACAGGCACACACTCACATTCTCTCACACAAAGAGAGATGCTTTTTACAAGTACTATGTATGGCAGAGCCCCTGTAAAAAAAACAGGTAGAAATGTCCTAGTGAAAACCGTGGCAAGAACTGTACCTCATCATCGTCATGTAGCACTAGTCAGGCATCATATTAGAGAAAAAGTTTTGCATCAGATTAAAGAAAACAACAACAAAAATCTTTATTCCACTTGTATTTTATCAAATGCAAGCAGTGTGATACATCACAAGCAAATTGAATATGTGACAAAAAGCAACTTCTGTGTGTCATCCACGGGTCAATGACAGAAAACTCTGCGTTGATGTCTTCTGAGCACTGATGGATTAGACAGAAGACAGCCCAGAAGACAGGATGAGAAGAGGAGATGTTGCTGAAGTTAACAGCTGGGTGCTAAAACAATAGATGACATTCACAGTTGTGCTAAGTTGTGGTCCACACAGGGTGTTTAGCGAGGAGCACTTCCTGTATTCTGTGGACTGTTTTGATTTGGAGTACAGCTGTTTCTTGTTAGCTCAGCAATTAGAAGTAGGTTATTTAACTTCCTGGGTAATGTCACTTATTGTCAGATAGTGTTTGATTTAAGTCACAGGTTACATTCGGGGGTTTATATATATATATACATATATCTGTCTGTTTTTTATACTTTTAGTAAGCCGCTCGTTGCGCACTTTGATTTATCCAGTCAGTATGTATTGTTTCCTGCAGTCACCAATGTGTTAGATTTCTGGTCGGATAATAAACACCACAAATGTGTTCCTGGCTCTGACAGTAGTATGATGACAGTAGTATGATGACAGTAGTATGATGACAGTAGTATGATGACAGTAGTATGTCACCCAGTACACATGACACATCTGAGGGAGAGACTGAGGAAATATGGTCAAATAAAAGACCAATACCCAGACCAAAAATATCATTGATTTGCCAAGGTGATGAAATTGATTCGAATTCAAACTACTGGACTCTACTCCAATATTAACCGTCCAATCACTTGTAATTCCAGTCTAGGCTGAAGGTACACTCACTCTTTTCCTCATAATGTAAAATGACAGAGGTTGATCAGTTCCTCAGTCCACGCACACACACACGCACACACACACATTGACACACACACACACAGAGGGGTTATTTGTCTCTGTGTAAGGAGACATAGAAGGACTAGCAGATCAATACAGATATATTTAGGCTGCTAACCGACCTCTGATATATAGCGGCTGTTGTTTCTCCCCGAATTAGAATTGGACTGCGTGTAGAGCAGTTTTTGTTGATCAGAACAAGGTAGAGAGATGGTTGGTTAAAACACACTGTTTCAGGAAGCCCTGTGACTCACATACAGCAGAAAAGCAGAGAGTTATTATGGGACAGACTGAACGGCATGCCAAGATAAAATATTGTGGATATTATAAAAATTGATGTTGCTGTGATGACTGATTCGCTCAACAGTCCAATGAGATTGTGCCTGGCTGTGGAAACAGCAACGTTTCAGAAGCAAGCAGGCTTCCCTGAAGACCACAGCTGCACACAACACAGAGGAGCCAAAACACAGCAAAATACACGCACCTCTGGTTCATTACATCATCTTCGCCATGAGGGAAACTGTAACTCTCCTAAATTGTAGCCCATAATGGTAGCCGATAAGCCTAGGCAGAGGAAACACAAAGACAAATACAGAGATTTAGTGAGGGGAGAGATGCTGTGTATCGGTACCTATTGACACTAATTGGTGTTTCTGCTTGAGTGTGTTTAACATAGTGAGCATGGGACCATTATTTAGCCCACACTAGCTCTCTCTCCTTACACTCTCTCAGTTATGTTCACTGGTGCTGAGCTCATTTACTGTAGTAGATCATTTCTGGAATCCATTTGCCCAACTACTACGAAGGAATATACTAGATGACATTACACAGTGACTCTGCCTCCATTTACCCCTCCCTCCCTCCATTCATTTATTTCTCTCCTTCCATCTCTTCTTTATCTCTTGTTCTCTTTGTCTATTCGTCTGTTTCTCTCACTTCTTACCAACCACTCTCTCTCTCTCTCCCCCGATTATTTTGTTCTCTCTCTCTCTCTCTCCATCTCTCTCTTTTCTCCCCCCCCTGTCAGAGTAATTTCACTAATGGATAGGTTGTATTCAGGCCAGTTTCTACAAGCCTGAGTGAGCGATGCTCCTTAACTGCTTGATAGAATAGTGCCTCCTTTTTTGCTGAGGGGGACCTACGAAGCAAAGTAGTGCAGGACCATACAATGACCCAGCTAACACCACTCACTATCCGCTAGGTATCGACAAAAGGAAGGGTTCAGATACATACAGTACATAAGTCAATGGCTGTAGGACAAGTGGTGTCTGTAGCATCAGTTAGCAGGCTGAAGGTTATTAGAAGGCAAAAATGTCCAGGGATGTTATGCTATTTTGGTTAAAGGCAGGGTGGAAATATTTTGAAGAGTTTTAAATACCTCCGGTAATGTCAGTTCAACCGTTAATCGGAGACCCTCCATTTGGATGGGGGCGTGAAACACTGTGGCAGTGGTACAGGTTAAAGACATTAGGTTATAGAAAATGAAAGATGGCTGCTATTGCACTACCATATATGGACATGTGTATGTGACGCACAAACATTACTGCTAAATTGTTAGCAACAGAAACCATTATGACCAATAGGAGTACAGCTACAGTGAATGCGCGTCACATACATAGGTCCATATATGTTTGGGCCATGGCAGCCATCTTTTATTTTCTCTACGATAATGAAACGGGGGCAACGAGTGGTTTATGGGAACATCAGAGGGACTGAGGTAAGTGTGTGCCAGCAGCTCCATTAACTCTGATTAAAGGTGAGGTAACGCAGATCCAACTCACAGTGAAAGTGAAGAGTCTCGCTGCTCCTCAGAAACCCACAGACACACACATGCACGCACACACGCTCACACAGGCGTATACACATAACTTGTCACACTCGGAGTTATGAGTCGCCAGTCACAGGCCATTGCTCGAGTGAATTGATAAAGAGAGATGTGCGAGAGAGAGCGGAGAATGAGCCACAAAGAGAGATGGACAGGGGGGAGAGAGGGAGGGGGCAAAAGAGCAATAGAGAGGGAACCAGGGTTCTGAGGTAAGCTGTATTTCATGCTCCCAGCTCAGGCCTGTCAGGGGCCAATCTACCAGTGCTGGGTTATCTCCACCCAGAGACAGCCTCCATCTGCGAATCTAATAAATGTGTGCTTGTGTGTACTTGTGTGTGTGTTTGGGAAACAAGTGTGCGTGTGTGTAAATACAGAGGCAGTGGTGGGTGGATGTGATGGTGTGTATTAGTAGCTTATTTCTGGGGGGTTTCTGGGTTGTTGTTTTTTTACAGTTTTTTCACAGGAGCAACATGTAAATACAGTATGTTGTCAAATTTTAATTTAAGTGAAAAGTATGATGTGTTCAGAAGCCGGAAAGTAAAATGAATTACAATAGAATCACAATTCCTAACCCTAAGATAATAATAAATAACAATTGTATTATGTATCAAAACAATGGTAATCAATGGCGTGATTGAATCGAACACTGAGCATCAACAAATCCCTAATGTGTCAAGGCCTGAATATGCCCAGTGGTTCAAGAAGGATATTTTGAACTATCCCAGGGTGATGTGACAGAAAGCCTCCTAGTGTACTAACAGTGTGTTTGTCTGTTTATAACCCGACCCCAATACCAGTCAAACGAGGGACTGATGGCTTGTTGTTTTTTGGGGGACAAATGGTTCAGCCTATTCTGGCGTGGCCAAATAATGACAAGCATTAGATACACGGCAGTGTGCAGACAGACTCTGATGGGAACCTTGCTGTGATCTAAGACTGTGGTTAGAGCAGAGAGACTAAGGCAACCTGGAGTGACTCATACTTCCATTACCCTTGTGTCACCTGCAACAGCAAAAAAACTAATCTGTCATTAAAGAGGGAGAGAAAGAGCAAGAAATAGAGGATGGAAGACGGAGGGAGGCAAAGGAAAAAGAGACCATAACTCAGAAAATAGGGTGAGGTAGGGAAGTCGAAGTGGGGAGGGTCAGGTGGGGATGGTGAGGTGGAGAGGGTTAGGTGGGGAGGGAGGGGTAGATAAAGGAAGAAGATTTTGATTTGGGAACTTCAGCAATCAGTTGTGGCTGTTAAAAACAAACAGAGGTTGTTCTGCTGGGGGTTAACAAGGAGAGCTCTCCTGCTGACAGGGAATATGTTTACGTGTGTGTATGTGTGTGTGTGTGTGTGTTGGGGGGGGGGGGGTGTACAGTGCATTACTGCTGTCATCTACGTTTTTTAATTAGTTTTCCTGCAGACCACAAGTTACAATCACGTCTGGATACTCACATGGCTACTCTATAGAGTTGATGAAGCTGTCATACAATTAGGAATAAAAATGGATGGATTTGACCTTTGTATTTTGGTGAGGCTGTTGGTCAATCAGTGCTATAATGAAATATTCAGTAGAACATTGAATCCCTTCAGCTCGTAGTAGCCAAACGTTGGAGCAATTATTCTACATGTTTTTCAAGTAACGTGCTAGCAAATATGCCAAACATCGTTTGAACATTTTATTCACTGCAACCTCCTAGCCAAACATGCACTTACTGAAATCACTCCGGGATACTACTTAGGCAGGAAGTTGAGGACATTGAGACGTTTATAGTCTGTTATGATATATTTTAGAGGCTATTAATAGAACCTATATAACCGGAATCAACTGGAACTATATGACAATATATCATATATATCAGATTCTAGACTTGCTTGTCAGAATAACAGTCGCAACCTTGCCTCCTTCCAAATGTGTGGGAACAACAGGGAGTGAAAGGACGTGGGTGTTAATCCAAAGGCTTCAGATTGACTCATAGTCAACACCCACATGAAACGGTGAAGGCGTTTTTTATATGAGCATCCTGAACCCCACCCGGAGGGTGGTCATCAATAATGAGGTGAGGCAGAGGGGGGGGGGAGGTGCAGCATGGCAGGTGATGGGACATAGCCCTGTGGAACACCTCACCAGTGGTCACTACCAGTGGCTTAGTTTTTCACACAGAGCTCTATCTATTTCTTCCTCTGCCTTCCCTCTGATCCCTTCCTTTTTTCCCTTCACTCTCCCTTTATGTTTGTCACACTTTTCTTTCCCCCTAGTTGCCACTGACCTTTTGCCTTCGCTTATTAATAAGAACAACCGACTGGATCTTTAGAATGATAATATATAAACAGAGCGGAGCAGAGATATTACAGTGGAAGATCATTGGGAGACTCTGGGGAGAGATTTTGTGGCCATTCATTACAAGAATATTCTCTCAGAATGGCTATTGTGGCACATGGACCGTCTGAGTGGTTCAATTCCCCAGAAATACATTAAAATGTCAGAACATATCGGTTATTAATAGTCCGGCCAGGTGCAGGAAGAAAAATGTCAAGCTGAGGATAAATACAGAAGGCTTCTAAAAAAAAACGCAGAATGAAATAAGAGAAAGTTCAACGTTGTCAGAGTGGATAATGGCCCATATACTCCACTACTAAGGAAGTGCTTAGACCCTAAACCCATTTTATTGACCAGGCTCACTCAAATAAAGTTGCATTTTGAAATATGAATTACAATGTCTCCTCTAAAATGTATTTAAATAATGTTTAATGTCAAGAAAACCAACCTATGAATAGAATCCAGGTTGGAATAGTGACTGATTGGAACTACAAATCACTCATCTCTGTGTGTGTGTGTTTGGCATTGGGCCCCCTGCTAAGAAGAGTTGGTCCAATCACAGTGGGGTTACTTCTCAGTTAAGAGGAAGATTGTTTAGGATGGGGAGAGGTTAGAAGTAGGAAATACCAGCCCTCTCATGATTACTATGGTCCAGCAGTAGACTAGTTATACTGGGACATAAAAACACCCCGAAGCAGTGGGAAGGCCAGACGAGGTCTAGGGAGGGCAGACGGGGTCTGGGGAGGGCAGACGGGGTCTGGGGAAAACAGGGTTCTGTTAAGACAAACTGCCAATTGCACAGAGAACCTTAACTCAACTCTCAACAGCATGTGTAGAATACTGCACTAAGATGTCTACAGGGCTGCTTCTCACTTTCAATGTCTGCCTCTCTACTCTGAGAAAAAGCCTTGCTGGGATGTTGTACAAAAGACCACAGGGCATCTGCATCTGTCCTGAAAAGGCTACACCAGTGTTACAGCTGCTGAGTAAAGAGCAATGAGAAACACTGCTATGGGCTATACATTCCACTCACTCAGTCATTTCTATTAGTTCACCGGAGAGGGACTAGGTAAGGAGAGAGAGTGGAGAAGGGATTGAGGGTGGAGAAGAAGGGATTAAGGGTGGAGAAGAAGGGATTAAGGGTGGAGAAGAAGGGATTAAGGGTGGAGAAGAAGGGATTAAGGGTGGAGAAGAAGGGATTAAGGGTGGAGAAGAAGGGATTAAGGGTGGAGAAGAAGGGATTGAGGGTGGAGAAGAAGGGATTAAGGGTGGAGAAGAAGGGATTAAGGGTGGAGAAGAAGGGATTAAGGGTGGAGAAGAAGGGATTAAGGGTGGAGAAGAAGGGATTAAGGGTGGAGAAGAAGGGATTAAGGGTGGAGAAGAAGGGATTAAGGGTGGAGAAGAAGGGATTAAGGGTGGAGAAGAAGGGATTAAGGGTGGAGAAGGAGGAAAGATGGGGGAGAAGAAGGGAGTGAGTGATGGAGCAATAGGGAGTGAGGGATAGAGAGGGATGGAGCATGGATTAAGACCTGGAAGTTCTAAAGACTTTTCGGCCAGGTTCTAAAGACCTGAAATGGTTCTGAAGACCTTTTGAATAAAGTTCTTAAGACCTGGAAGTTCTAAAGACTTCTCGGCCAGGTTCTATAGACCTGAAAAGGTTCTGAAAACCTTTTGAATAAAGGTCTTAAGACCTGGAAGTTCCTAAGACTTCTCGGACAGGTTCTAAAGACCTGAAAAGGTTCTAAAGACCTTTTGAATAAAGTTCTTAAGACTTGGAAGTTCTAAAGACTTCTTGGCAAGGTTCTCAAAGGTGCTGAAGACCTTTTGAATAAAATGTACACAGTTACTACTGATATGTAATGTTTTAAATGTACATGATGCCAGTAAACAGGTTGCTATGAATATAAAATACACATACTAAAAAATGCATTCTATTATTTATTCTTTTTCCTTTGTAAAGCACATTGAATTGCTTCTATGTAAGAATTGTGCTACGTAAATAAACGTGTTGGTTAGAAGAAAGGAAAGTGGGATGGAAGAGAATGGAGTGAGGAAAAGAAGTGAAGGTGAGCTTGGTTAGAGAGAGAGAGAGGATTTAGGAGTGTGTGAGAGGGGTGATTTAAATGGGAGAAAGGGCTATGATTAATTGCTGTGACTGAAGGGGGAGTGGTGAGGAAGGGTGAGGAGGGGTGATGTGTTGTTGCCATGGTCACTAAAGCTTTAGCAATATTGATGAACAAAATTGATGACTAGAAGTTAAACGAGTGAAATTACCATTTTCCTTAATTATCCCATAATGGCTGGCTAGAGTATTTAGTAGCAAACATTGTAACCATCATCATATTATTACCAAATGCACATTGGTACCAAAAGACATTATTGTTACTTAACTAGTTGACATCACTAAAATCAATTTATTTTCCACATCCAATAAAATAACAAATATTCTTCAGCTTTCATTCAAGATGCATTCAGTATAATTCTAAGTTGGACATCAGCCTCAAAACGAACAACAGCATTGAGACAAAACGTGAAAACCTTGAATAGATGAGTGGCTGTGTAGATGGGACTGAGGCCCACAAGTTTAACACAACTAGACCCCGCCCAAACACACACAATACACACATACACATCCTGAAAAACACAACTCTCTGATCCACCAACCAGAGCAGGGCATGAATAAAAATACACACACATATACACACACATACAGAGCAAAACTATGCAGTCCAGATGTGTCAGGATGAGAGTGGTTCACTAAGGACAACCTGTCAGCCTATTTCAGATCCATGTCAGAACAGACAGACTCCATATTCAACAGACAAAAAGCAGCCTGGGCAGAAGGAACACAGAGAGCCAACCTGTCAATCTTCCTAATTCATCCCATATATTACTTTATATTTAACACAAAACATTGTTTGTTTCATTGATGGTTTCATTTAGAGACAAAATGATTTTGCTCTGTGGCTGAAAAAAAAAGAATTTGTTAAAAGGTATGCTTTGATTCCATTAACAGATAGTACAAAATATTTTTTGTGATATATAGATAAATCATTTGGGAAACACGTTGTAAAATTCTGACAGGCCGATATTGTATTCGTATTGTATTGTATTGGTTTCTATTGGTTAGGAGAAGGCACACCAGGTTCTGTTGTCCAATAGAAAAGCGGTGCCTCCCTCTCAAAAATAAAAGTTGCATGCATTGTTGCGGTAATTCAGCTCATTTCAACAAGGTGGAAGCAAATTAGAGATATATTCTTGCAATATCTAGCATGTGCCGGCAGGAACTACATTTTCATCATCTTGAAACCCTACCTTTACAATTGATCACCAGTCCCAGGAGGTTGCATAGTTTTAATGAAGTGTTCCTCCTGGACCTTGTGGGAATCGAACATCAAACCCGATATCTGTTCAGCATCCACTGTTTCACTAAATACCGATTGTGATGCAGTAAAACATTCATATTTTGTTCCATAAGAGTTGTTTGAGCGAATTGTGGCAGTTAATCATTACTCTAATGCCTTTCGGCTACACAGTTAGTTATGTCTTTCAGCTCTCCGTCCAAACAGAAATCTAATTTACTATGCTATTTGTTTTTAACAAGCACCTCTGCAAGGTTAAAACACTGTATTAATACTGAATGATTGAAACACAATGAAGCAATCTCCAGCCTTTCTTACATAGTGTTTCTCTGGTGGAATGACAACTCTGACCTTTTACTTTAAGCTGTGGCGTTGTTATGCCAACTGTGCTGTGTTGCCGGGATAGTCACTTAATTTCTGAAGCCTGCTAAATATATCTGCACTGACAGACAGGCAATCATGCTGTCATAATACCATAGCCGTCTTTATGTGAAACCAATGCTAACTCTTTTATTTGGTTGGCATTAGTCCTGTCCAAATTGTTTTTCTAATCCTCAATAGTTTACCTGACCAACCGTGATAGCTTGGTGTTGTTTCTACAACCTTGATGTTTGCTTATCGCCCTGTTCAAGCAATGTTTGTAAGAAAAGAGTCCCAATTGTGACCCTACGTTATCAGGAACAACTTCCCTAAATGTTCTTTCAATAATGTTAATGTCTACAGGTGCAATACGGACTACAAGTCAGTATCACGTAAGCTTACATAGCGTCATAAATACATTATCTGTGTGCCTCTGGCTAAGAATTGAGTCAAACGTTTCCTTATTATTCTACGTTGACTCTCATATATTTGACTCTCATATATTTGATAACGATTAACTAATTCAAACCCCTGGATGTTAGGTCGCGTCCATAGAAGAAATACACATGCTTTGTTGACTATTTTTTTTGCCTAAACGGGTTTGGATATAATTAACTTTTTCCGAAGCATGTGGAATTTTTCAAACTACCAGTTTTATATAACAAAACAAAGAACAAAACTCGAATGGACCATTTTAATTTGTCTAATAGAAATAATGTTTGACGAAGTCATTTCTAAACAAAACGTTTTGGCGGAATGAACAAACCCGACGTAAAGAGCGAGATTATTGTTGTGTGACGTCTGAGTTACTGACGTAGTGTGACGAAGGCGGAAATGCGCTGAAGCCTAGTATTATGGTAGGAGGTATTGAACATTGTGATATTCTTTCGTTTTCAAATCGTTAGTAAACCAAGGATCCATACAGTTCAAGAACACATGTTAGCTATTTAGCTACACACAAAACTACCAACTCGTAGATGATAGGACAGTTACACTTCGTCGATCAAGATGGAGGTAAGTTTGATCCGTCAGGGAAGTGGCTCTTTCTGTTTGCATAAAGGGGTTGGATGGTTTATCAACTAGCATTCATAACATGTTCATTTTGTTGATAGAATGTAAGACGATAACTACTTTGTCATTAGCCCGTACAATATGCGCTACTAATGCCCAACGTTACATCCGGCGGCAGTCCAGAATTGACATGGCTTAGCTTCAGTGACCAGCCTGCAGTGGGGTGGGGTGTGTGGTGTGGTGTGGGGTATGGTGGTGGCCCTGGTTACTGAACTACTAACAATATGACATTAGTGATAAATATTAAATTAAACGTTGTTCGTGCTGTTTTTAGTGTGTAACTAATGTTAGCCAATGACAGCTAGCATCAGTTTCCTTATTCGAAGTTGAGCTCGGTGTCAGGAGTTTGCATTAAAGTTTCCCTACCCGTGTGACCGGGGTCAAGTTCATCTCAAATACGTGGTGCATCTGTTCGGGACTGATTGCTAGACATATAACAATGAGCAGCTAACAGGGCCGTGACACGGTACCACGTCCATCTATGGATAACCTATATCCGGTTTCATGTGTTGTTTCTCACCACAGCAGCATGACAACAGCCCCGAGTCTGAAGCCTCACCATCCCCAGGAAACGCAAAATCAAAGGTGCAGCTACTACCTAACAATTACTGTCAACCCTTTCCCCCATCTAATTCATGTATTCTTACAGTACTTTTACATGTTATGCAGACATTCTGTTTCTATAATTCATTGTACGTTTCACATGCATGTATGTTTCCATTCACACATAAAGTACTGATTTCTGTGTTTGACTGTTCCTACTGTAAAGTTGGACACATTGTCTAAAGATGACCTCATCAAGTTTGCCAAAAAGCAGATGGTTGCCATGCAGAAGATGAAGTCCAAATGTGCACGTAGGTCTTCATGTTTACGTACATCGAATGTTTTCACATTCAATGTTTCCATAATTGATACCCATTCATATTTGCTATGTGAGCTTTGAATTTCGGAATATTTCAGATTTGGAAAAAGAAGTTGACAGCGTTAAATCTCAACCAAAAGGCAATGCGGATGACTCCATCACACTGGTGAGTGGTTCTATTGTGTTACATTATTGATGCTTGGCTTGCTCAAGTTTTTTGGTAGTGGGATAGTGATGTCCTTTTGATACGGGAATATTCTGTAATAATGTGTTTACCCATGTAAAAGTAATTGCGGTATTCATCTTAAAGTCTGTCGTGACCTATCAGAATGTTTTTGTATGTGGTCTGGGTTATTCCAGGGGTTTGTGCTGCTACTTCTGGTAACACATGGACTTCTGCAGCATGGGTCAAATGTGACCCTGTGTAATTTACACACGTTCCTGTCAAATTTGAAAAATTTATTAAATTGACAAAATAAAACTTTTTTCGAGTGCTGGGTTATAAAGTACACCATAAAGGGACAAAACAGATAGCAGTCGAGGTCAACCATCTAGACACACCACTGCCATTTCAGATCAAGAGCCAGTTGCTCATGTTTACAGACGAAATGGCGTAACAGCCATTCTTTTTTAATATTTGCGAACTGCGTGTCTGCCATGGTAAAATTTGAACCATGATCTGTAAATTATGTTGTTAAATCAAGAAAAATGCAGTAATGTGAATGTATATTATAGTATGGGTAAAATACTCCACCCAAAATACAGAGAAATGCTACAGCCAGATCGCAACCATTTTATTGACTTTCACTGTTGCTGAAATGTGTCAAAATTACAGATATTGTATTTTATCAGGAACTAACAGAAAGGCTGAGTGCATTGCTGCTGGAGAAGGCTGAGATCCAGCAGACTGCAGGGTTACTGCAGAAGGAGAATGAGAAGATAAAACGGCAAGAACAGGTGCACTGGAATACAGCATGCTATCTGTCTGTGTAGGCCTGGCCCATCAGCTCCAGTCCTGGTGAGCTACAGAGTTTTAATGGCTTTTGTTTAGGTCTAAATGTAAAACTTTTTTCTGTTAAACATGACCAGGATACAGCAGAGAAACTGGCCACTCTGCAGGAAGTATTGGACCAGGCTAAGGAAGAACATCAGAGAAATCTGGAAGCTTTGGAGAGGACAGTGCATATTTCTCAAGCCAAGCACAAAGAAGAAGTTGATTTCTTCCAGAGACTTCTGAGGGAGAAAGAAGAGAGTGACAAAGAGAAAGAGAGTGAAAGAGAAAAAGAAAGGCAGAGGGATAGAGAAAACGAAGACACTGTTAGTTGCAGGCTAGAGTCTCAGATCGTTGATCTGCAGGTGGAGCTAGCTGCAGCTGTGAAGCGAAATGCCCAGGAAACTGCAGCTCTGCAGGAGGACCACCAGAAGGCGCTGACAAAGGTTAGTTTAAATTCATGTTGAGAAAGTGTCCAAAAAATAATATATCTTTGCACAGCTTGAATGACCCTTTGGTCTAAATCTTGAAATAAACCCTCTTCTTATTTTAGGCCCAACAGGAAGTAGAGAACCTAAGGGAGGAGTTGGCCCAGCACAGTGCACATCTTGAAGAGGAGCTTAGAGCTCTGGAGGAAGACTTTGATATTGAACGAGAGCGACTCCTGCTCCTGCAAGAGGAGTTAAGTGAGCAACTGGCTCTCAAAGACAGGTGAGTGTTACCTCTACACATCACCAGGGTTTAATGAGATGGTAAATTAAGTAGTAAATGTTCGATCAACTTAAAAAGTGCTGCCTTCTTGTGTTGACAGCTTCCTGCAAGATGTACAGGAGGAAGAGGAGGAGCCTAGTGGTCGCAGCTCAGGCATAGCCAGGATGTTGGAGCTTTCTGGGATAAGTCAGGTTGATGCCAGTGATGGACCGATGGAGATTGGTAGGCTCCGATCTGCCATGGAGGAATTGCAATCCCAGAATACCATGCTGCAAGACGAGCTGACTTTCCTGGGCAACGTAAAGACTGAAATGGAGGCGGAGATTCAGAGGGTGAGGGAAGAGTTTCAGACCGAGAAGGAGGAGCTAGAATTCAAGATTGATGAGCTACTCATGTCCCGGGATGGCGCGACACCTGACCTGAATATTACTCCTAACCATCACCCTCTGAAACCTGTAACCCAAAACCCGTGTGACATCACAGAGGCTCAAGGTCTCACTCAGCTCCAGCAGAGCAATCCACTTTCAGATGCAGTTGACAGCCTACTTGCCAGTCCTGATTGTTCCTCTGGGCCGAAACCTAACTTGCCTAACCCATTCACTGAGGCAGAACAGCAGAGATTGATGCTGGAGGTCCAGGAGCTCAGGGCCCAGTGTGAGAACTTAGCCAGGGAGAAGAGCCAGGTCATTGGTGATGCTGAGTCCCTAGCAACAGAGAGGAGCCAGGTGGTGGCTGAGTATGAACACACCAAAGACATCCTGAGAACGCTGGAGGCTGAGCTAGGCCGAAGGACAGGGGACTTTGTCAGACAATATGAAGCTATGAAGGAACAGGGGGAGTCAGTGGTCCAGGAGCTACAGGAGAGAGTCCAAGGGCTGACTGAGGAGAGGGCGAGTTTGGAGGAGAGGGTGAGAAGGCTCGAGGAAAACCGAGAGGGTCTGGTAGAGAAGGTCCAGCACCTGGAACAGAGTCAGGAGAATTTCCTAGAGCAGACACAGACATCTGGAGAGTGTAAGGAGCTACTGCAGATCTCTCTGGAGGAGAAGACCGGACTAGTCCTTGAGATACAATCCTCTCTGGAAGAAAAGACAGCAAATGTCCTCGAGTTAAAATCCTCTCTGAAGGAGAAGACTGCACTAGTCCTCGAGATACAAACCTCTCTGGAGGAAAAAACAGCAAATGTCCTCGAGTTACAAACCTCTCTGGAGGAGAAGACTGCGTCAGTTCTCGAATTAAAAACCTCTCTGGAGGAGCAGTCGGCACAAGTCCTTGAGTTACAAACCTATCTGGAAGAAAAGACATCAAATGTCCTCGAGTTACAAACCTCTCTGGAGGAAAAGACAGCAAATGTCCTCGAGTTACAAACCTCTCTGGAGGAAAAGACAGCAAATGTCCTCGAGTTACAAACCTCTCTGGAGGAAAAGACAGCAAATGTCCTCGAGTTACAAACCTCTCTGGAGGAAAAGACAGCAAATGTCCTCGAGTTACAAACCTCTCTGGAGGAAAAGACAGCAAATGTCCTCGAGTTACAAACCTCTCTGGAGGAAAAGACAGCAAATGTCCTCGAGTTACAAACCTCTCTGGAGGAAAAGACAGCAAATGTCCTCGAGTTACAAACCTCTCTGGAGGAAAAGACAGCAAACGTCCTCGAGTTACAAACCTCTCTGGAGGAAAAGACAGCAAATGTCCTCGAGTTACAAACCTCTCTGGAGGAAAAGACAGCAAATGTCCTCGAGTTACAAACCTCTCTGGAGGAGCAGTCGGCATTAGTCTCTGAGTTAAATGCCTCTCTTGATGAGCAATCTGCCCTAGCAAGTAAGCTGAACGCTTCAGTGGACGATCTGAGCAGGCAAAATGGAGAGATCCTCTCTCAGCTCCAGATGAGGGAGAGTGAAGCCCAGGAGTTACAAGAGACACTAAATGTGGTGACCACAGAACAAGACCGAACCCTGTCAGCACTCCACGAGAGGGAGTACGAGCTAATCAAGTTGAAGCAGGACAGAGAGAGGGAGATGGAGGAGCACCAACAAAAACACCAGGAAGTGGAGAAGCAGCAGACTCGTATTGAGGAACTAGAGAATGAGAGGAAAATGCTGAAAAGTAGTCTAGAGAATCCCCAGAGTGAGAGCTCTGAGGAGGTGCCAGGGAGCCCAGGGGAGGAGGTGGAGGAGCTGCTGGCTCGTATTGAGGAACTAGAGAAGGAGAGGAAAATGCTAAAAAGTAGTCTAGAGAATCCCCAGAGTGAGAGCTCTGAGGAGGTGCCAGGGAGCCCAGCGGAGGAGGTGGAGGAGCTGCTGGCTCGAATTGAAGAGCTGGAGAAAGAGAGGAGCCTGCTAAAGAGTAATCTGGAGGAGGTGATGGGGGATACTGAAGCTCTACAGAGAGACCTGGGGGAGATGAAACTGGCCAATGAGAAGATGAGAACCGAGAACCAGGAACTACTGGCCCAGGTCAGCCAGGCTACAGAAACACTGACCAACAGGGAGGTGCCGGAGCCAGGAGAGCCCATGGGGGAGAAAAAGGAGGAAGCGGTGGAGAGAGAGAGGGAAGGGAGAGAGCTGCAACGGCAGCTAAACGATAAAGAAACTGTTATAACCCAACTGAAGAGTGAGATGGCTGCACTACAGGTGAGGAGGGTTTCATTTTGGCACAGCTGTAATAACTCCTATGATCTATGATTTGTCACAGTGACTGCAAGGTCATTCCTCAGCAGTTGTATAGGTTTACCTTTCCATTCCCTCTCTGCCTTTCTCCACAACAGTCAACAGCCCCGTCTCCTGTCACAAAGGGGAACACTGCCAGTGATTTAACTGAGAAAATCGGTATGTGACTAGTTATTACTGGTTGACGGAAACATCCGGAACAGAAAACCCCAACGTGATAATATAACAGTTGCGCAATATGAAATTGTCTGATTCTGCCAGTGATCTCTTAGTGATTACGTCTCTGTATTGTCCTTCAATCATTCCCACCATGGTAGCACTGCTGGAGAAGGAGAATAAAGAAAAGGATGAGAGGATGAATAAGATCAAGGCAGTTGCTGTGAAAGCCAGGAAGGAGCTGGACATCACCAGAAAAGAGGCTGGCGCTTTGAAGCAGGAAGTGGAGGTGTTGAAGGCTGAGAGAGAGAGAGTTACCAACTCAATGAAGGACATCATCCACGGTGCAGAGGGTTATAAGGTACTGCACACCCTGACCCCTGACCTTTGTGTTAACTATTTATATTACACAATTCTAGTCATTCGGCACATAAGGTCAAAACAAATGAATGTGTAAAAGCGTAAAAAAGAGCTATTAGGTTTAACAGCCTTGCTTGCAAAATGCCAGGGATTTGTTTGAGAAAACTTTTGGTTCCTGGCCCAATCCTCATAACCTCTAGGATACAGCGGCCATTCAATCATGAATGTTATTAAGTGTGTGTGTGTGTTTGTTTGCTTTAGAACATGCAGCTGGATTATGACAGGCAGACAGAACAGTTGGATAAGGAGAGAGAGAAGGTGGAGGCGGCTGAGAAACAGATCTTAGAGCTGACCAATCAACTCACAGCAGCAGTTCAACAGGTATGACTCCTCCCAGGGTCTTAGAGCTGACCAATCGACTCACAGCAGCAGTCCAACAGGTATGACTCCTCCCAGGGTCTTAGAGCTGACCAATCGACTCACAGCATCAGTTCAACAGGTATGACTCCTCCCAGGGTCTTAGAGCTGACCAATCGACTCACAGCAGCAGTTTAACAGGTATGACTCCTCCCAGGGTCTTAGAGCTGACCAATCGACTCACAGCAGCAGTTCAACAGGTATGACTCCTCCCAGGGTCCTAGAGGGGAGGGGGGGAAGTCCCATAGACTTCTGTCTCCTAATCCAGTCAGGTGGCAGTTACATTCCACCACCGTACAGTCATTTTCCAATCACTGCACTCGTCTCATAATTACCCTATTCTTTTTCTAATTGTCTGTTTCCATGAAGGTAATAGAGTGTGTGCAAATAAACCCGGAGCTGATTCCATCTGGTGTCTTAACATTCTCAGTCTACTGAGAGAGATTCTGGTTATGGCTGTGTGAGCTCAGAGTTCCCCACTGACAATACACACTGGAAATGTCACTACGGTGGAGTGGAGTGTGTTCAAGACTCCAGTGGCTGTCCCATTGTTAGATGTGTTTGTTGATGTGTGTTTCGCCTCGCAGGCTGTATGATATAGCCACAGGTCAGCTGGTTGTCCTAAGTGGGTCTTGTTCTGTTTGTTCAGCATGAGCAGCTATGGTCAGAACGAGAGGACCTGGTGACTGGGATAGAGACTCTGAGGAGTACAGTAAAGCAGATGGAAGGACAGACAGCAGAGCTGCACAGGCAGGCAGACAGCCTGAACAAAGACCTGCAGGCTGATAGAATACTGAAGGAACAGAAGACTAAGGTTTGTGTGTGTGTGTGTGTGTGTGTTATTTAATGTCTGTGTTTGTGACTGTTACCCATGTTTGTTGTTGTGTGTGTGTGCGTGTGTGTCTCCAGGAGCTGTCGTCGTTGCAGAAAGAGGTAGAGGAGTTGACAGCTCAGCTCCGCAGACAGAAGCAGCAGTCTCAGCAGACATCACAGGAACTAGAGCAGCTACGGAAGGTAAAAACACACACACACACACACACACTCTCACGCAAGGCATTTTGAAGCCATTACTTATAGCCACACTTTGTTTTGTGTGGCCTCTGGTCTTATAAAACAACACTCACACTAAAAGTAGCATTTTACCCTGAAGCTCAGGAAGCTGCTTTTCCATTAGGCCTAAGATGTGTTTGCAAGTTACAATGCGGTGTGTATCTGTTGGTAATATCTGTGTGTGTTTTGTGCTTCCAGGAGGCCCAGCAGAGCTCGTTGTTGGACATGGAAATGGCTGACTACGAACGTCTGGTCAAAGAACTCAATACCAAACTGTCAGAGAGCGACGTGTGTGTGGAGGGTCTGAGAGCGCAGATACAAACACACACTCAGACAGAAGACACACTGAACCAGGAGATTGGTACGCACACACACATACGCACACTGATCCATGCAATTAGCCCCCCGACTGCTCTTCTAACTAACCCACTTAGAGAAATTGCACTACGGGAATGTAATGGCTGATCAGGTTGGGCAGAGAAGCTACAGTACAGGGAATATCCAGGGACATGGTTGAGCAGAGAAGCTACAGTACAGGGAATATCCAGGGACATGGTTGAGCAGAGAAGCTACAGTACAGGGGATGTCCAGGGACATGGTTGAGCAGAGAAGCTACAGTACAGGGAACACGGCGGTCCTGGCCTATGTTTTATTAATGTAACATTCCTTGTCTTTTGTGTGTTCTTCTAGAGAGTTTGAAGTCTCAGCTGGACCAGGGGGAGGAGAAGAACTCCAAGATCAAACAGCTGCTGGTGAAAACCAAGAAAGAGCTGGCCGATGCTAAGAGACAGGTCAGACCTGTATACCCTGAGGACATCGAGAGTTTCTCTGTAGACCCCTGTAGACCTTGTTACATTAATTGTTTACTGTTTCCTAAATGTGTATTGTCTATGTATGTATGTATGTATGTATGTAGTTTACTGATTTATGTTTGTGTGTGCAGGAAGCCACCCAGATGATAACCCTGGCCACTCTGAAGGGGGAACTGGAGGCCCAACAGCAGCAGCTGGAGGACAGTAAGGTAAGTATCATGTCCCTTCAGGCAGGAACCCAATGCTGCAAAAGGATATCTACTTTAAAGGGAGAACTCTGTCTCTGTCAGGGGGTGGGGGCTTGCTCCTGGGTCCTCGAGGTCATATTATTACCCGTCACTGGGGATGGATAGTGCCCTGGCTCCTCATATTGTGTTGTATAGATCCAGGTCTGTGATGTATACATATTGTGTTGTATAGATCCAGGTATACATATTGTGTTGTATAGATCCAGGTGTGTGATGTGACTGTATACATCCATTGTGTATACATATTGTGTTGTATAGATCCAGGTCTGTGACGTGGCTGTATACATATTGTGTTGTATAGATCCAGGTCTGTGATGTGACTGTATACATATTGTGTTGTATAGATCCAGGTCTGTGACGTGACTGTATACATATTGTGTTGTATAGATCCAGGTCTGTGACGTGACTGTATACATATTGTGTTGTATAGATCCAGGTCTGTGACGTGACTGTATACATATTGTGTTGTATAGATCCAGGACTGTATACTGTAGATCCAGGTCTGTGACGTGACTGTATACATATTGTGTTGTATAGATCCAGGTCTGTGACGTGTCTGTATAGATCCAGGTCTGTGACGTGACTGTATACATATTGTGTTGTATAGATCCAGGTCTGTGACGTGGCTGTATATTGTGTTGTATAGATCCAGGTCTGTGACGTGGCTGTACTTATTGTGTTGTATAGATCCAGGTCTGACTGTATACATATTGTGTTGTATAGATCCAGGTCTGTGACGTGACTGTATACATATTGTGTTGTATAGATCCAGGTCTGTGACGTGACTGTATACTTATTGTGTTGTATAGATCCAGGTCTGTGACGTGACTGTATACATATTGTGTTGTATAGATCCAGGTCTGTGACGTGACTGTATACTTATTGTGTTGTATAGATCCAGGTCTGTGACGTGGCTGTATACATATTGTGTTGTATAGATCCAGGTCTGTGACGTGGCTGTATACATATTGTGTTGTATAGATCCAGGTCTGTGACGTGACTGTATACATATTGTGTTGTATAGATCCAGGTCTGTGACGTGACTGTATACATATTGTGTTGTATAGATCCAGGTCTGTGACGTGACTGTATACATATTGTGTTGTATAGATCCAGGTCTGTGACGTGACTGTATACATATTGTGTTGTATAGATCCAGGTCTGTGACGTGACTGTATACTTATTGTGTTGTATAGATCCAGGTCTGTGACGTGGCTGTATACATATTGTGTTGTATAGATCCAGGTGTGTGATGTGACTGCAGAGTGTCACAGACTACAGGAACAGCTGAGGGCTCTGACAGAACAACAACAGAGAACCAGCAGCTCCCTGCAACACAGACTGAACATGTTACAGCAGGAGGCTAACACAGCGAAGGTACATGCATGTCTCTCTATCTTCAACCACATCTAGTCTCTCTCCATGTGTCTCTACCTTTAACCACATATAGTGTCTCTGTATGTCTCTCTTCTTTCACAACTACATCTAGTCTCTCTCCTCTCTTTTAACTTTTGCTATTGTCCACTTCACTCTATTCCTATGGGTTTGTGTCTCCATCTCCTGTTCTCTCCTCCAATACCCTGTAAACCATCTATACCCTATTTCCTCTACCCCATCTATTTACTCTACACCCTCTACCCCCTCTATTTACTCTACACCCTCTATACCCTCTTTCCTCTACACCCTCTGTTTACTCTACCCCCTCTATTTACTCTACACCCTCTACACCCTCTATACCCTCTTTCCTCTACACCCTCTATTTACTCTACCCCCTCTATTTACTCTACACCCTCTACACCCTCTATACCCTCTATACCCTCTACTCCCTATATATCCTTTACAACCTCTACACCCTGTATACCCTCTACACCCTCTATACCCTTTACAACCCCTATACCCTCTACACCCTCTATACCCTCTATACCCTCTACAGCCTATATACCCTATAATCCCTATATACTCTATATTCCCTCTACAGCCTATATACTCTATATTCCCTCTACACCCTATATACCCTATATTCCCTCTACACCCTATATACTCTATATTCCCTCTACACCCTATATACTCTATATTCCCTCTACAGCCTATATACCCTATATTCCCTCTACACCCTATATACTCTATATTCCCTCTACACCCTATATACTCTATATTCCCTCTACAGCCTATATACCCTATATTCCCTCTACACCCTATATACTCTATATTCCCTCTACACCCTATATACTCTATATTCCCTCTACACCCTATATACCCTATATTCCCTCTACACCCTATATACCCTATATTCCCTCTACACCCTATATACTCTATATTCCCTCTACAGCCTATATACCCTATAATCCCTATATACTCTATATTCCCTCTACACCCTATATACCCTATATTCCCTCTACAGCCTATATACCCTATAATCCCTATATACTCTATATTCCCTCTACACCTTATATACCCTATATTCCCTCTACAGCCTATATACCCTATATTCCCTCTACACCCTATATACCCTATACACCCTCTACACTCTCTATACCTTACACACCATCTATTCCCTCTACACCAGCTCAGCTCATTGAGTAGAAATGGTCTAATGGATTTCCCTTCATTAGAGTATGAGTGTGCAGGTTTGTTAAATGGTCGAAACCAAACATGGTTATTTGTCTCAGGGTTATAGATGGTTATGATGATACATTGTATTGTCTGGCTGCTTGTAAAGGAAGTGCTGCTGGGTTTTCCACCTCAGGGATCTTCACACATACATGCTGCTATTAATTATAGAACTATTTGCTGACACACACACAAACACACACACAAACACACATCCATACACGAATACAAACATACACACAACTTAAATATTAATAGAAAATAAACCTCCTGCAGTTCAGCCTGGACATACTTACTATTAGGGAAATATGTACAGCATAAGTTCTTTCCAAAATCACTGTGAAAATGTAAACTCATATTTTGGTGTATTTTTTTTAGGCTGAGCTGTCATCGGTCTCTGCTGACTTTGACAGCTATAAGGTCAGAGTTCACAATGTTCTCAAACAGCAGAAGAACAAGAGTTCAGCTCAGAGTGATGCAGAACCCACAAAGCAGGAGAGGTATGGTTACAGTGTGTGTGGGTTTCTGTGTCATACTCAATAGTAACATAGCTACAGTTAGTGTGTGTGTGTGTGGGGGGGGGTTTGTGACATACAGTATGGTGACATAGCTACAGTTTGTGTGTGTGTGTCTCACAGGGAGCAAATTGAGTCGTTGGTGGATCAGTATAAAGCCAAGCTGAAGGAAGGTCAACAGAGTCTGGCTGTGACCACTGCTGAGCTCCAACAGCTCCAGGTGGAGCACGACACACTGCTGGAACGCCACAACAAGATGCTGCAGGAGACTGTCAGCAAAGAGGCGGAGCTCAGAGAGAGGTGTGGCATACAAGGAACCATGTCAGAATGGCTAGGCTTTAGCTCAGTGGGGTAACATTTCCTGTCTCTCCTATACCTACTCTCGCCCCCCGCCCAGAATGCTGTCTCTCCAGGCAGAGACCATGTCACTGAGGACGGAGAGCGGCCAGACAGTGACTCTGCTGACCACGCAGGCCGACGCCCAGCGCTCAGGATTCCGGGAGCAAATCCGCCACATTCAGGATGAACATCGAACTACTGTAGAGACCCTGCAAAACCAGATTACCAGGCTGGAGGACCAACTGTTCACACTGCAGAGCCAGACCAGTAAGGCCTGGGGAGGGATTGGGTCAGGACAGGGTGAATGGGGATGAGTGTTGGGATGGAGCCCAGGGTACATGTGGAGAGGGGGTTGTGAGTGTTGGGATGGAGCCCAGGGTAAAGGTGGAGAGGGGGTTGTGAGTGTTGGGATGGAGCCCAGGGTAAAGGAAGGTGGAGAGGGGGTTGTGAGTGTTGGGATGGAGCCCAGGGTACAGGTGGAGAAGGAGAGACATTGATTGAGCTTATATATCATCTCCCACACGCCTTCCCTCTAGAGCCACTGACAGAGTATCAAAACACACAGTGTTTGTCTGTGCCACTTTCTCTCCGCCTCTCTCTGTCATTTTTCATGTCTAGTTTCCTATTGCAGCTTGGTTAAGATGAGGGACGTGGGCCTCTACAGTCTTTGCTAACCACTTTAAGCAGCACTGCTACCCGTTAATTAGTCTGGAATACGATGTAGATTGATCAGCCTTGGCCCAGTAGGGGTTGGCATTGTCAGCAAGGATTTCCTGGTGTCGTTGCACTCTAAAGACTGTAATGTGCTCGCTAAACGCTTTCTGAGGTCTTAAGAGGAGTTATTGTTCCCTCACACACCTTGACCAGCCTGATTTCCTAATTAAAAGACCATGTGTGTATTGTATTGGTTGTTGAGTTGTTGTTGCGATGAGTCAGGGATGTTGATACATTTGGAAATGAAAAACTCCGGGACAAAACTTATTTTATCAGAGCCACACCAGGTGTTGGTTAGTAAGATGGCTATAAAGAACCCAGCCAGCTCTGCTCTGCCCATCCCTCTGGCTGGCACCGGCACACTGGCATCTGGTGCACCTGGTCATTAGTGCCACCCTGACACGCAGGAGTTGGGCCCAGGAGTATACTTCTGCAGACGGCAGGACTGGCCTATTGTCACAAATAGCTTCCGCTCTGCCTTATTTAAAAATAACATGTCATCCTAAAGTGAAAAGGATGTCTGCTTCAACGGCAAATAAAGGGGAATACCGTTGCTATGTGTTGGTTTTGGGTGTGAAGGGCAGCGCGGGCGCACAGCTCCTCCCCTCCATTTATCACACACTGTCCACCCACCAGGATTTTGCCTCCACACACACACACACACACACACACACACACATGCAAGCGTCTGTATGAAGCTCTTTTTCGCCCACACAATCCTTGTCTTGCTTATAAACGGGTTATCCTCCGGTCCTTCTAGATTTCACGCCAGTGCCCCATCATGGTGAAACGGGGGAACTACATGGTTATAGACGGTCCAACAACATCAATGAATCATTGACTGGGTTTTCTCTTTCTTTCTGTCTCTCTTTAGGTCCGGCTCCTGTCCAGGCGAGCCGCAAGACCGGGCTGGACCGCCAACCCACGGACCGGGGAGGGATGGGCGGGTACAACCTGGCTCTCAGTGATCTCCAGTCCATGGCCAGAGAGGAGGGAGAGGGCATGGAGACCACCGACACAGAGTCCCTGTCCCCCACTCACACACCTTTACCCTCCCTGGAGCAACTGCTCTCCTCCCCGGACCCCAAACAGGGTACGAGTGCATGCATGCACATACGAACTGGCTTCGGAGTTTGATTCCCACTGCGGACCTGGACGTAGGGGTTTCTAGTTACTGTAAACCTCCCTGACAGACTGTTATGTGCTGTTTGTTCCCAGAGTTGTTTGTGTGGCAGGTAGAGCCCAGTAAAGAGGAGCTGAGTCAGAAGTTGGCGACGGTTAATCGCAGTATGGAACACATGAACGGTTTGCTGCATGAGACAGAGGCAACGAATGCTGTTCTGATGGAGCAGGTCAACGTACGTACACACACACGCACACGCACACACACACACACACGTTATATCTGTTTACTGATTTTCTCTTTCTTACACACTGTGTCTGTATACTTTCCTCTAGCTGTTGAAGTCTGAGGTGCGTCGACTGGAACGTAACCATGAGAGAGAGAAGAGCGTCGCCAACCTGGAGTATCTGAAGAACGTGCTCCTGCAGTTTATCTTCCTGCGGTCTGGCAGTGAGAGACAAGCTCTACTGCCTGTAATACACACCATGTTACAACTCAGCCCCGACGAGAAGAATAAGCTGGCTGCTATTGCAATGGGTACACACACACACACTAGCATAGTAACCTTCATTATATTGGTACGCACACTAGAATGATAACCTTTATTATATGTGTACACACACACTAGCATAGAAACCTTTATTATATGGGCACACACACTAGAATGATAACCTTTATTATATAGAAATACACACACACACACACTAGAATGATAACCTTTATTATATGGGTAGACACACACTAGAATAATCGCCTTTATTATATAGGAATACACACACACTCACACACTAGCATAATAACCTTTATTATATGGGAACATACACACACACACACACACACACACTACAATAAAAAACCTTTATTATATGGGAACACGCACACATACTAGAATAATAACTTTTATTATATGCGAACACACAGCCTACAGACAAACATGGTGTCTCTGACTTTGTGTCTTCATTTTGCAGGTGAGGAGGAAGTGGGCGGAGCCAGAGGATCAGGCTGGTCATCTTATCTACACAGCTGGTCTGGCATAAAATGAAAACACGCAACAACACACAAACACATCAATTAGCACATCGATTATATATCAACTGGGGTTGGTTAAATGTTGATGGTCATCTATCTACTGGAAAAAAGTTGCTAAAACAACTCTAAACAACACATCTCATTAGGAGTAACAATAATCAATTAAGTGAACTGGGATTACAGATTAGACTGCCTACTTTCACCTGAAACAGACAGTGAATTAACAATGTTTGCCTGTTCAACTGCTAAACTGTTAAACTGCTGTTGATATTTCCCAGACACTCCCGTATTAATACCTGAGCCGTAGCCTGAGGACCGAGTTGGGTATAGACAGATATCATCTGTAACTGATTTTAAGTATATGGTCTATACAATGTTTACTGTTGTTTTTACCATATTATCTTCTGTAAATGCTGGTGAAATACAGACATCTGCTTCACAGGGCAATGGCAGTGCTTTCTAATACTTTATCACCTGAAATGTGTCTTCGCACTTTACTATTTACACAGTTGGTGAAAAACAACCATCTATGACATGAAGTATAGTTCATCATTTATCTCTCATGCACAATGACCATCGCTGCACCTGGAACTGCGCACTGTTTCTCATATATGACACTTCAGTGGCAATAAAGTGCCCTATAACTAACCCATGATTATGTGCAAATAGTTGTTGTTTTTACATTCCTATAAGGCAGCTGTTTATGCTTTTATTATTGAAGGAGGCCCAATATGGGGGAAGATTTTTCTGGGACTAACTGAATGTACGCTTACTGAATAATTGAAAATATAAACTGGGAAAGCAACGTTGTATATGAATAGATTATCACTGATGTTGTTCACTGGTGTGAGGTTTGTTTGGTTGTCTGTAGTGTTTTTGTTTTTTAAAATGACATGCGTTCCAGATAAAGCTAACTGTACATTTTATCAACTATTAGTCTGCCAACTTTCCTAAAGAGATTAACTGTGAATGAATATGATAATTCTAATAAATATTTAATGTTTGGTACATTGAATAAAGGTGTTTAAAATGTAAAATGACCCACATTACGTGTATTGTGTTCTGGTATGGAGACACTGGTCTGTCTGACACGTTTCCTTCTCTCATTCGGGAAATACTTCCATTTAAGGGAATTTACTGTATGGTCCTATTGCATGACGTAGGTACAGTGAGGTTTTTAGGAGACATGCTTTAAAGTATCTGGTTAGATGCATGTCATAGTGAATGAATGGTAATGAGGTAATGAATAGTAATGAGGTCACCAGTGACTGACTGGGACCATTTTTTGTCTGCAGGACTTTCGGCTCATCCTGTGTCCAAATAGTCTATACGGATTGTTTTCCACAGTCCGGCTCCATATTTTACGCACATCATCCCGCCATGTTATGCGTAGGAATGTTCTGGAAATACACGACATAGTATAATTACCAGTGTTTCTGCGTGCTGTTTCGAGTTTTTCATCAAATGCATTATAATTAACCCGATTAAGCCATGCAACTGTCCCGTCACATTTCACAGCACAATCATGTTGTAGACAACCGTGGTCCCAACATGGATGACTAGGATCTGAAGTTCAGAGGGCGGGTCTAGTCCGCGGGTCTAGTCCGGTTATATTACATGTTACTGCGGTCTCTCTACAGACACAGAGAGAGAGGCGAGGCTCATTCGCCTTATATAAATATGTGTCCCGTGTAAATAGGACACCATCAGAGAAAGTATACATCCAATAGGTCCCTTAAACATCCGATAATAAAGTGCAGCTGCCTGCAGACGCAACAATGTTGGGTGTGGCGGAAGAAATGACGAACGGGAACGGGTGAGTAGGAACAGAAAACATCTGTATTATCGGCCACATCTGGTTAATACATAGAAACTGGAAAAGCAAGGCGACAGCCTGTTGCATTTAATGATCAGCTGCTCCGGCGTCTGTTTGCAGGGTCGGGATGTAGTTGCACACATTAATAGTTTTAGGCACATTTACATACTTCAGGTCTCATAACTAATGTGAGGATTACATTTGCTGCCTAGTGTCTTTAGTAATCCTGTCTTGCTGAATCGCTTTGACAGTGATGGTTACTCTGAAGCTCAGTTTTATTATTCTTCTCTACTCTATGCACTGGAATAACCTTAATCACCTTAATATATACGTCTATTTTATTATCTACATGAAATTGCTAAGTAAGGTACAGAAAGTAATGTGTGTTTGAATATATCTTTTATTTTAGTTTTCAGTAGCTTATCTGCCATCAATTGTCAGTGGCCATCATCTAAAAAATATTAAATGAGAATATTATAAGACCTATTGCAAAATTGTTGTTTTATTTTTGTTATTTAATAATTTAAAGAAAGTATTTAAATAAAAGCAATTTGCTCTGGCACTTTGTCTAGTGCTGTAAAACAACAAATGTTTGGAGGTAATGTAGTAGTCGGCTACATGAATTATCAAATGCTGAAATGAAACAGTCAAGGCCATTCATGAATAATACATATGCAAATTACAGGCTGTGAATTTTATTTAATGGAATTCTTATTAATCACCTAGTTGCATATTTTGTAATGTCTGCACAAGTTGTGCAAGCTGAGTCTTTGTTTTGGTCTGTCAACATATGAACATTTTACATATATCATGTAAAATACAGACCCAGCTAACAGTTTTGACATTGGCCTTGTGGTGACTCAATGCAATAGAAACATCTGTATAAGGATCTGTTTTTGGAGCAGCGTGCTGCAGCTGTTTGACTAGCCGGTGACTGTTTGGAGCTGGCTGGATGTGGTAAGCACAGACTAACTAGTCCATATGAAGCAGAGGGCCGATTACTAACACAGGGAAAGTGTGTTGGCATTTTCTGGTCAGGCCAAAGGAACATTTTGGGGTAATTTGGGTGGAGAGGATTAGCAATTATCTAGGCTGCATAGTTCTTAGAGTCACTTGGGACTTTGATAAAGGGCGAGTGGCAGCGGATGACACTGTCTGGTGAATGTACAACATGTTGTTGGTGCAGAACAGATTAGAGAAGGCATCCCCAGGGTACTGTGGATGAGAGCAGGATGAGAGAAGGCATCTCCAGGGTACTATGGATGAGAGCAGGATGAGAGAAGGCATCTCCAGGGCACTATGGATGAGAGCAGGGTGGGAGAAGGCATCCCCAGGGCACTATGGATGAGAGCAGGATGAGAGAAGGCATCCCCAGGGCACTATGGATGAGAGCAGGGAGAGAGAAGGCATCTCCAGGGCACTATGGATGAGAGCAGGATGAGAGAAGGCATCCCCAGGGCACTATGGATGAGAGCAGGATGAGAGAAGGCATACCCAGGGCACTATGGATGAGAGCAGGCTGAGAGAAGGCATACCCAGGTCACTATGGATGAGAGTAGGATGAGAGAATGCGTCTCCAGGATACTATAGATGAGAGCAGGATGAGATAAGGCATCTCAAGGGCACTGTGGATGAGAGGAGGATGAGAGAAGGCATCTCCAGGGCACTATGGATGAGAGCAGGATGAGAGAAGGCATCTCCAGGGCACTATGGATGAGAGCAGGATGAGATAAGGCATCTCAAGGGCGCTGTGGATGAGAGGAGGATGAGAGAAGGCATCTCCAGGGCACTATGGATGAGAGCAGGATGAGAGAAGGCATCTCCAGGGCACTATTGATGAGAGCAGGATGAGAGAATGCATCTCCAGGGCACTATGGATGAGAGAAAGATGAGAGAAAGCATTTCCAGGGCACTATGGATGAGAGCAGGATGAGAGAATGCATCTCCAGGACACTATGGATGAGAGCAGGATGAGAGAAGGCATCTCCAGGACACTATGGATGAGAGCAGGATGAGAGAAGGCATACCTAGGGCACTATGGATGAGAGCAGGATGAGAGAAGGCATGGCAAGGTCATTTCAAGTGTTTGTATTTTCAAAGGTGATGGACAATGTCATGTTATAAAGGCCCGGTTGATAGTATTGTACACTGACGGGTTGGCTTTATAGGCAAACTGCATTTGTTTGAGAGGGACGTCAGTAATTGGACAGGAGGAGGCACTTAAAAATGTTCTTGATAACAGAAGCCAGTCTGTAGTCCGTTAGACCTCTCTTTTGAATTGATTGGTTGGTGGTTGGAGGGGGAGAGAGAGAGGTGGAGAGAGGAGGGACAGAGAGAGTGGAGCAGGCAGATGGGAGAAAGATAGAGGGTGGTTGGAGGGAGAAAGAGAGGGGGGAGAGGGGCAGGGAGATGGGAGAAAGATAGAGGGTGGTTGGAGAGAGGGGGAGAGGGGCAGGGAGATGGGAGAAAGATAGAGGGTGGTTGGAGAGAGGGGGGAGAGGGGCAGGGAGATGGGAGAAAGATAGAGGCTGGTTGGAGAGAGAGAAAGAGAGAGAGAAAGAGAGAGAGAGAGAGAGGTCATGACTTGGAGACCGGATGTCCCTGTAGTCTCATGACTCTCTCTCAATCTCTCTCTCTGTGCTCCACCCTGACTGAGATATGTGGGACCTCTGGGTAGAGTCTGAGTTAGCCCGTTTAGATTTAATGTTGGTGAGCCAGAACTCCTTATCCAGTCATCAGTCCATTTCCATTCTGCCCACTGAGACATGTTTCAGCAGGTCTGCATCCTGGTCCCATAATTACCCCACCCTGTGTGGGGGTTACTTTATTTAGATGCATGTATCTCTGCTTCTGTCAGGAAGGAAACCGTTTTCTCCTGTATTTGCATTTACCAGGGCAGTGTGAAGAATGTATATCCCCTGCACTTCCTGTCCCAGTCCCCACAGACAAACATTCACACACACCCACACACACATCCTCTCTCCTTCTCACTTTCTATTTGTATTTACCTTCCTGTCCAAACAAGGGGGGAGACACAGGTTGCTGTGGGGGCTAAAAAATAAATAAAGGTTAAGAGGGAGTGACAAAAACAGAGGAGGAAGAGAGATTAAAGGAAATATGAGGGAGAGGAAGAGAGAGGGGAAGAGGTAGAGCTAGAGGCTCTACCTGTATATGACAAAGTGGATATCTGTAGTCTTCTGAGTCTATCAATTCAGTTCAGCTAAATATCACAGCTTTATTGCCATGGGAAAAATGTGTTTACAATGCCAAAGTGAACACAAGCTAAGTATAATTAATAACAATGTAATAAATAACATACACTTTGTAAGAAAGAATCTTTGTAACTTTTTCTTACATTTTTTGTCTCTCTCCCTCTACTTCTGATCGTATTCTGTAGCTGAAAAAATATCCCAATATTTTAACTTTACTTCATTCCTCTATATTCACCTTATCTGCCTTACGGCGTCTTAACTTTTCAGGTCTTACGAGTATTACAAGTCTTAGCAGATTCTGTATTCAAACTGAATTTTGTCTGTTGACCAAGGTTTACCAAGCCTGCAATGGAATGCCACAGAACGTCACAGGTTCCCTGGCTGACGTTAAGACAGCAGAGGGAATTATATCTGGAGCTAATTCTAACTAGTCAGGTCTCAGGTAATGTTACTCAGCACGTTAGCAATGTTGGCTGACTCCGGAGTTGAAAGTCTCCCATCCCGAGTGGGTGGTTACATGTTAACAGTGCCCTCTGCTGGTCACAGTTTACAGCTGCAGTGGTGGCTGGTCACATTTTAATACTGGGGCTTGATGATATGTTGTCGTTTTCACAACCTACTTCCGTCTTAGTGCTGTCTCTACACTATGACCTCGTTATCACATCATGCTCTCTCCACCTCTTACCACTCTTACCATATGTTCTCAGTCACTGTGCTTGTACCAAAATGGCAGTCACTGAGACAGTCATATAACACATAAACACACAAACAGAAGCACCTAGACACACACACACACACACACACACACACACACACACACACACACACACACACACACACACACACACACACACACACACACACACACACACACACACACACACACACACACACACACATACACACACACACACACACACACAAACAGAAGCACCTAGACAGACACACACACACACACACACACAAACAGAACCACCTAGACAGACACACACACACACACACACACTTGGTCACAAAAGCACATATACAGACATTGTTCATTATCATGCCAACCACCACAGATCTTCCAGTCAGCACAATAGGAAGTGATGTGGCTGAGAGAGAGAGATATTAACTGACTATGTAGAGACACTGGAAGTGACATCAATAGAGGGAGACAGAGAGAGAGAGAGAGAGAGAGAGAGAGAGAGAGAGATTAACTGACTATGTAGAGACACTAGAAGTGACATCAATAGAGAGAGAGAATGACAAACAGACAGAAGGAGAGAGGGACAGAGCAAGATATTTTAACTGACACTTTAAAGACACTAGAAGTGACGGCAAATACTTGGGTAAGATATTCACATTTTGTATTCTTTGTTGATAGAACATTCATGCCACAATGTCTGCTGTATCCGATTAGGTCAAGTAAACAAGAAATTCGAAAATCTCTAATATCTTGTGGGGCATTTCCATTAATTACAAATGTTTTTGTCATATCAAATGTTTTTTTTATTAGATCAGGCACTGAGGAAAGGTATTAAAACTTATTATTTGGTGAGATGCCAGTGGGCAATAGGGACCACGTCCACACTTATCACACCATCTCACTAATGCCCTTTACTCAGTGTCTGATCTAATAAAAAAAACATTTGATATAACAGGGACAGCAGCCCAAAGTCTCCTTGTACGAAATGCCTGCAACTTATTTTTAAACCAGTTGCCGTAAGATTGGTAGTATCTTTAATGTCCAGAAGGTGGCAGTAACTTCATGTTTTGATGTTGCATTGTATTGCTGTGTGATTTTAACAGTATCTCAATTCTCAAATCTGACTTTGTGTGTATGACCTTATCTGTCTGATTGTGTGCCTATATTCCAGCTAGTTATCACATTTATGTTAAACATTTTTGTTATTAAACTTATATTTAGCCAGGAAATGCTCATTTAGATAAAAAGATTTGTTCCAAGAGCGTCCTGGCTTAGATAGGTAGCAGTAAGTTGCCACACATAGTTGCAAAACCCAATACAACAAATACAAAGGATCATGTGTACTAGAATAAAAAAAAAAACTAAAAACATTGACACATAAAGGAATCCACCCTTAAGGGCCTTCATTAAAGATTGGAAATTGCCTAATAGAGACACATTTTCACAAAATTCATTTTCAACATTTCAACTCATGGTTGTACACTGCTGGTATTCGTATAGCCATTGGCCTCTCTCTCTCTTTCTATCATCACTTTTTCATCATCTGTCTTTTGATCTGTCTGTCTCCTTTTCTCTCATGTCTTTGCAAATTAATGATTGTGTGTGTGTGCCGGTGTGTGCAGCAGTGAGGAATGTGTTTCAGGTCAAGGCAGGCCAAAGAAGGTGAAAACTTTTGGGTGTGTTGACAGAACTATACACACACACACACACACACACACATATACACTTCCCTGTCTCACTGTAATAGCCAATAGCAAGCATCCTGAGATAAAGGGGAACATTATCAGGCTTCTATTCGAATAATATTCTGTCGTCAGGCCGAGGTCGTGTTTCCGTAATTCTATGAGCCAGACTCACTGCTAGTAAATGGCAAGTATAGCATTTCATTGTATTTTTGTGGTGGTCTTTGTGTGTGTGTCGTGTGGTTTAGTTGTTAGGTTAAGCATCTACTATATCTTGTTGGTGGGCATTGACCCATCAGTGCTGTGTTTGCATACAAGCCCATAATATAATGTTTAGGCTAGAAGCTGCTGAAACTACTCCAGTTTCCGTCTATTTTCTCTCCTGTTTCTCTCTTGTTTGTTTGTTTCTTATTTATTTTGACAATTTGTACTGTTCTGAGGTTCACGTCTCTTTGTGCTACAGTATGATGGGGTTGTTCTGATGTTGGTGTACGGGTTGACATTGATCTGATATGGGTGGGGTTTTGTATTGCAATATTTCCCTCCGTAACTGGAATGCAAGCATCCATGAAGACAAACGCGCAGACAAGAAAACCCACAAACTCACACAGACAAGAAAACCCACAAACTCACACAGACAAGAAAACCCACAAACTCACACAGACAAGAAACGACGCAAACAGGAAAACGTGTTTGCGTGTGATTGTTGTTAGACCGTCGGTGTAATATTCAAAACATGTGCATATAAAGTTCAGACATCTGAGGAAATCTGAGAGCAGAGGATACGTTTTTTCTAATTATTAGTCCTTTCAAATATCAGTTTAGTTCACCTCTGCTGAAGTTTTAGTAGTAGTGGTCTAAGGCCTGTAAAGTGGCCACTCTGTGAGTATTTTTTATTAACTCACTGAACAATGGACAGGAAACACAGCCTTTTGTACCACAGAACCCCCACTCTCTGATACAGAGACAGACAGAGACTGTGAGACACAACCTATCAGCAACTATCAACTGCATATCAACGGACACTAACCACCGAGTGTTACTGGTCAGTGGAATGTACCCCGTCTTTCTTTCTTACTTTTCCTTCCTTCCTGTCTCTGTCTTTTCATCTCTCTGTATCTTTCCTCTCTTCTCTCGGTCTCTGGCTGCCAATATCTGTTGTTCTCTTCTGCTTTCTCTCATTCGTGGATGGGATACTGATATCCTACCAGAAGAGGTGTGTCATTGGACAGCCTTGCACAATGACCAGCAGAAATAGAGAACAGGGGGAGGGGGTGACAAGCGGGGAGGAAGAAGGAAAGAGGGGAAGAAAGTGAGGGAAACGCTAGGGGACAGGCCAGTCCACTCACAACCCTGTTCACCTCTCCTATCTCTTTATCTCTCTCTCTCTCTCTCTCTGTCTACCTGCCCAGAAGCGGAAGAGTGGGTGGGGCCAAGGAGCTGATAGGTGTGTTGGATCAGAGCCACACCCCTGATAGGTCATTCCTCTGGGTTTTTGCCCGGAGGTATGATTGTGTTAGAGGGAGACAGGGAGTGTGGAATGTAGTAGCCTGCTGTTCCAGGGGAGAGAGGGTACTAATCGGTTCAGGGCTTCCCAGGTGTGAGCTGCCATTCTGGGTTCGGAGAGGAAATTGTATGGGGGTCCGTGGTTGTTGTTGACCTCCAGGCCTTGGGACCTACTGATCACACAGGCAGGGTAACTGTGAGTGTGTATCTGCCCCGGCGGACCGAGGGAAGGAAGGGACAGGGGTGATGAACTCTCTGCGGCTGAAGGAGTTGTCTAACTCAGACCTGTATAGACGAAGACAGGAGAGACCTGACAGCTATGCAAGCATAGCAACCGAAAGCCTCAGGTGAGAACACATCTCTGATACTCGGAAAATTCAAACATAGATTTGATCATCGTACCTGTGTGGTATACGGTGGGATATATCTGCTATCAGACAACTAGCATTCAGGCTAGATTCTCCTCATGTGTTTGTGTAGAGGCTCCTATGTTATGTAGAAACACAGTGTTTGCAGTGTGAGGCTGACAGTAACTCCTCTGGTACAGCAGAATCAACACCCTCTGCGTACTCATCACGGTAGCTTTTTCAGAAGGCGTCATAGTTTGCCATTGTAATGCAAATGCTAGCTCCCAAGTACTAGTGGCCTGGCGTTGACCTTGCTGTTCCAGCACTAGAACTGAAGACACATGAAGCAGCATGTTGCTGTCCTGGTCACAACCTCTCTTGCTCTCTGTTCCGGTATCTCCTTCACACAACCTCTCTCCCTCTGTTCCGGTATCTCTTTCACGCAACCTCTCTCCCTCTGTTCCGGTATCTCTCTCTCACGACCTCTCCCTCTGTTCTGGTATCTCTTTCTCACAACCTCTCTCCCTCTTTGGTCTGGTATCTCTTTCACACAACCTCTCTCCCTCTGTTCTGGTATTTCTTTCTCACAACCTCTCTCCCTCTTTGGTCTGGTATCTCTTTCTCACAACCTCTCTCTATCTCTGTTCCGGTATCTCTTTCACACAACCTCTCTCTATCTCTGTTCCGGTATCTCTTTCACACAACCTCTCTCCCTCTCTGTTCCGGTATCTCTCTCTCACAACCTCTCTCTATCTCTGTTCCGGTATCTCTTTCACACAACCTCTCTCCCTCTCTGTTCCGGTATCTCTCTCTCACAACCTCTCTCTTTCGCTGTTCCGGTATCTCTTTCACACAACCTCTCTCACTCTCGGCTTCTCCCTCTTTCTTTCCCTGATCCCGCAATGATCAGGGATTTGTTTTTGCAGAGTGAGTTCTTGAATAAGGAGAGAATCGCAGGATACTGCTGCTGAGACAGAATACACTGTCCCAAGGGACAACCATATGATACACACACACACACACACACACACTTGCCAGCCTTTACTGCTAAATACGATGAGCTAAAGTGCTTGGTCAGCAGAACGAAGCTAGTGACAGAACATCAAGTCACCAGGTGTCTCTGCTATGAAATGTAGAGTTGTAGCAGTTCGTCCATGCTTCAATTGCTTGTCCGTCACACACACACAGCTCATATCCCCGGTTACCACACATCCTCCCAGGACCTCATTCAGCTCTCAGCAGGAAATGGAACAGTGAAGTCATGCCAGTAGGTCAGGGTGGGGCGGAGGTCTAAGGGATGTTGAAGTCACGACAAAACAGGGAGGAAATGGAGCTGTTTGTCTGCGAGGTACGACAGTTCACACTGAGCACTGAGAGAACTAGCATGTGTAAGGACATCACCTTACATTCATTGCAGTTTTTAGAGCTGTTTTGAGCGGTTTGAAATGCACACGCCTGTTTTTCACACACTGCTGTGCTGACACAGGCATTCTATTTCCCCATCTCCATAGCTACTGTTGACACAGTGCAGGAGGAAATTAGGCCTTGTTTAGTTAGCATGTTCTTTATTGCTAGCAGCCTAGAAGACTTTAGCCTGTAGCTTCACTCTGGTCTCTGGTATGTGCATGAGCCCTCATTTTGACCTCGGCATTGTCCACAAAACACGTTGTAGCTGTATCTTGGTCAGCGAGAGCAAAGTACACAGTTACTGTTGTGTTATGGCTGTGATGGCTATTGCAACTAAACAATTACTATGCTATAATTAGCCCAGATGTCTCAAAGAGTCCTGGGGAGCTCTGGTTAGCCAATAGGGCCTACTGGGCCTGGGGACAGATTTGGAAGGTAAAGGGAATCTGAGGGCATATGGGATGGTAGGCAAACTCCCTGACCCATGAGTGCAGTATGATTGAGCAATGAGATATTGCAGCTGTCCTGTTCTATCATTCACGCTCCAGCAGGAAATTACATCACCATAGTGATTCAGTTTGATGTTAGTCATCTCACCTTTGTTGTTTGTGGTTTTGCAGTTTGTTCTGGTGTGATTCTGGCGTCTTACTGCAACTTTTGTGGTTGGCTGGCAAAATGTAAACCAGAAATCCCACTTGAACCCATTCTGAAGGATGCCAAAGAAAAGCCAGGACATTATATAGGCGTGTGACGTAAAACATTGTGGTCTTGTAAAACTAAAATGGCCTTAGTTCAAAAGCTTTTGTTTGGTGAAAACGCAACATGGCACATCACACGAAAGAACATCCTCTCTGCTGTGGTACACAGTGGTATTCCACGAAAGAAAATGTTTGGAATGAACAGAATATTGCTGTTGGTTGAAGCTACCCAAAAAAAAAATTCCAAAAGTTTCCTAAAGAACAATAGTGAAATATTCCAAAATGTAGGTGTATAAGGTTTGCAGAGACCTACCCCAAGATACTCACAGCTAGTTACTGCCAACGGCACCCGTGACTAAGTATTAATAATAATAATAACAGTATCTTTTAAATATGTTTCAGTTTTCCGTATAATATGTAGAAGTACGGAAAAATCGTCATTTAAATATCTGAAACTATGAGGGCCCTTACACAACCAAATGTGAAAAGGCTTTAGGGGAAATAAACTGTATTTACTTTGGAACGTGCACTAGATAAATAACTCGTGAGAGACTAATGGGTCTCTGCCTTTACATCTACTCCTCCTAACGTGTCTACAGCTTGACATGCTTTGTAAAGCTCAGGGAACAAACCTTTACGTAGATTTAAGATCAGACTGTCACAGCACTGTCATTATATTGTCGCTAGCAGGTCTTTGTGTGATCTTTGTATTGATGTCATACCCGTTGAAAGCTGTTTCTTGCTTTTACATCGTTATTATAAACGACAGCGTAATCACGACAACTTGCTGTTCTCATGGAGGATACATTGCTGAAGAATCTTCTTCTATCACCTCATTGTCCGCATCAGAACCCCAGATGGCAGTGTTTCTCTCTCGAATCTCAGCCTGCTGTGTTCTCCTACTGGCAAAGTTCTCCTAACCTGCTGTGTTCTCTTAAACTGATGTGTTCTCCTAACATACTGGGTTCTCCTAACCTGCTGCGTTCTCTTAAACTGATGTGTTCTCCTAACATACTGTGTTAACCTGCTGCGTTCTCCTAATCTGGTGTGTTCTCTTAACTGGCTACATTCTCCTACATTGCTGTGTTCCTCTAACCTGAAGAGTTCTCCTAACCTGCTGTGTTCTATTAACACACTGCGTTCTCCTAACCTGGTGTGTTCTATTAACATACTGTGTTCTCCTAACCTGCTGTGTTCTATTAACACACTGTGTTCTCCTAACCTGGTGTGTCCTATTAACATACTGTGTTCTCCTAACCTGCTGTGTTCTATTAACACACTGCGTTCTCCTAACCTGTTGTGTCCTATTAACATACTGTGTTCTCCTAACCTGCTGTGTTCTATTAACACACTGCGTTCTCTTAACCTGGTGTGTCCTATTAACATACTGTGTTCTCCTAACCTGCTGTGTTCTATTAACTCACTGCGTTCTCCTAACCTGGTGTGTTCTATTAACACACTGCGTTCTCCTAACCTGGTGTGTCCTATTAACACACTGTGTTCTCCTAACCTGGTGTGTCCTATTAACATACTGTGTTCTCCTAACCTGGTGTGTCCTATTAACATACTGTGTTCTCCTAACCTGGTGTGTTCTGTTAACATACTGTGTTCTCCTAACCTGCTGTGTTCTATTAACGTACTGTGTTCTCCTAACCTGGTGTGTTCTATTAACGTACTGTGTTCTCCTAACCTGGTGTGTTCTATTAACATACTGTGTTCTCCTAACCTAACTGGTTTCATCACTTCTGTCCATTGCTGTGCTCCTTCCAGTCAAACTCTCCCTACCCAACCTGGTTCCCTCCGTCTGTCTGTTAGTGTTGTTAAATACTGAGAGACATCATCAACCAGGGGAGAAACGACAGACTCCTAATAAACATACAAAGCAGCAAAACATTTCGAACAGTCATTTTCCATTAATTGTTTTCTCTCTACAAATAACCAGGACGTGCGCATGGATGTCAGGTCAGGATTGGAGCCAGTGAGTACTTCGTTTGACTGGATTTTATTATTGTGCTGTAGAGCCACGTCCAAACACAGAGAATGTTACTCAGAGCCACTCTGTCTGCTGGTGACAGTTACTAAGGACATGTTTTGGCACCAGCCCTCTAAGTGCCCTTCTGGATGGCCTCCATAATTATAGACTAATAATAACACACACACACACACACACACACACTAACACGTAGACACGTAGACACACATTTATTTAGGCTGGTCTTTCTGAATCTCTCTTTTAGTCTTTTTGATCAGATGCTCTGTTTGTTTATTGCACCCTATTTTCTCAGTGTAAAGGTCATTAAACACGTTATTTGAGGACTTTATCATGACTAATAAGTCATACAGTGTATAATTCAACTACACCCAGTAGCCGCCCTTTATGTTATATTTGTAGCCATAATAGAATAGCTCTTGACAGTTGGTTTGCGTCGAAAGGGAGTTTTTAGTCCACAAGTGTATAGTTACGAGAAATTAAGTCATGCCTTACCATGGAGAGAAGCTGCCACAGTCGCTGCAGACTGTCTACTAAATAATATGGAACCTGAGCTGCTATTCCTGATCTCCTGACATACAGTATGTGAAATCACATTTAAGACACATATTTCCAACAGCTTACATAGAACTACAAGGAATTGAAAAACAGACTAACCACCCTGTCTGTTTGGCAAAAATATGTTAACGTGCAAACACAGCAGCAAGATATGTGAATCGCTGTCATGTTTATCCCTTTGCTTGCTGTTCATACTTAAAATATTTGCCCATTATTAGATCTCTACATAGCTAATAATGTATTATGTATTATCTTTGTTTTTTCAGTTACTTTTGCAATGTAAACAAATGTGTCCCGTGCCAATAAAGCCTGGATGAGCGAGTGAGAAGAGACACCTGTTGTTGTGGAATGCAAAACTGTGTAGCCAGGAATAGTTTAGTGCCAGAATTACATGGCATAACCATATAGATATTCTCTTAAATGCTTTCCACTGTTGTCCTCTCTTCTGTTGTCCTCTTCTCTCCTCTCTCCTCATCTCTCCCCTCCTCTCTCATTACTCCTCTCTCCTCCTATGTCCTCCTCTCTTCTCCTTTCCTCAGTATAATCAGCCGTAATCAGGGTGGCAGCTCAGGAGGGTTTCCTGTTTGTTCCCCATTTTTTCCCCCCATTGTCTTATCAGATTGTCTTATCAGATTGTCCTATCAGATTGTCCTATCAGATTGTCTTATCAGATTGTCCTATCTGATTGTCCAATCAGATTGTCCTATCAGATTGTCTTATCAGATTGTCCTATCAGATTGTCTTATCAGATTGTCCAATCAGATTGTCCTATCAGATTGTCTCCTATCAGATTGTCCTATCAGATTGTCCTATCAGATTGTCCTGTGACATGTTTCGTTTCATTTTTTTGGTTTCAGTGGTAGTATTGAGTGAATTTCTAGCAGTATGACAAACACCAAGAGAACTGCACAACACACGCACACATACATAAACACATACACAAACACATACACAAGCACGTGCACAAATGCACACACAAACACAAAAACACACACAAACACATACACAAATACTTACACAAGCACGTACACAAATGCACACACAAACACACACACGTACACAAACACACACACAAACACACTGGGTGTCAGCTGCCAGCTCCTAGTTTGGAGATGAGACTTTCTCGGGTGTCTATTTGCAGAATGATGGAAACAGACTGAAGACTGGAATAGCAGAGAGGAATGCCTTTACACTACTGGTTTACAGTCTCTGGTACCTTGTAGAGAGTCACATATCTACGTTACTACATGCTGAAGAAACACACAAACTGAGATTGAGATTAAGGGAATTTGAAAGGAAATAGAGAGACAAGGTTTTTATCCAGACATTGTTTTCCTTAAAGAGTGTGACTATGTTTCTAAGGAATCTGAATTATTTGACTGTGTCCTGCAGAGGTATTCTTCTGCCTTGTAAATTGTTTAGCAGTGTAGAAGAAGGAGACGGATGAGGTATTGCTGTATAAACAACTTTCGTAACTTCTGCCGGTTTAGAGCCGTGCTAATTTCATCCGCATACTTGTATCAAGTTTGTTTACATTTTTTTTTCCAATAGAAAACAGCTGGCAGAATATGGATGGCATTATGTTTATTTCTTCATCATGTGTTCATATTGCAGAGTCCATGTTTCGTTCCTTAATCTTCCTTGCAGATGAGTTGCTCAATTTAGCTTGCATACATCGACACATACAAGTGCGCACAAATAAACACACACACACATACTGTATACACAACCAAACACAGGACATGAGCCAAAGCAGCTGTTTGTGTCCTAGAAGTGATGTAGAAGAATAGTTTGTGTTTTGGCATGTTTGGATTTACTATACAAATGAGGAGAGAAATTTTAAACAAGGAAATGTGAAGAAGAACATAGATATTAGTGGAATTTTTTAGTCAAGGTTAGTGTTAAGGTTACATTTTAAGTTTAACGTAAGGGTTTGGTTACGGGTGGGGTTAGGGTTAAGTTGAAAACAGCTTTTTAAGGGAAATCACTTTGGGTGACCTCATTTGTATAGCTAAGTTCAATGTGGATGTGTGTGTGTGTGTGTGTGTTGTGTGTGTGTGTGTGTGTGCGTGCGTGTGTGTGCGTGAGGGTGGGCCCATTACATTATCACAAGTACGTCTGCCTACTCGGCTCCAGGTCCCTGGATAGGCTGGTTCTGAGTTTGAAAGACACACCCCCTTAACAGAGAGGGAAAGAGAGAAAAGAGAGAGTGGGAGGGAAGAGTGGTGACCCACAAAGGTAGGGAGACGGAAGGCGAGGGAGAGAGAGAGACAGTTAAGGGAGTATAAAAGTAAATAAGTGTGAGTGAGGGAGGGAGATGAAAAGGAGAGAGAGAGAGAGAGAGAGAGAGAGAGATGAGAGAAGGAGGGTGGTTAGAAGGTCAATCGGAGATCTGTGTGAAGTCAGGGAGGTCGGTCTCCTTCTCCGTGTTGCTTGGGTCTTTCTAGACTCACTCCTGCCCTTCAGATTGTATTGTTCCAGGGCGAGCTGCTGTGTTTGGAGGAGCTGGTGGTACCTGAGTGTCTTGGACCTGAGTGTCTTGGACCTGTGTGTCTTGGATCTGTGTGTTTTGGACTTAAAGCTGTTACTAGCATTTGGACCACTGAGTTGATCTATGGAGGTATCAGTCCACAGTCGGCCGTTGCCCCTGACCATACCGGAGAACGGGGAGGCCCCTGAACTGGAACCCCACCCTGCGGAGGTCAACGGTCATCATCATGCCAACGGTGGGGAGGCGGAGCTGCCCGTCTCTAAGTCTCAGAGGAGACGCAGCGACGTCAAAGTCTACAAGGAGTTCTGCGACTTCTACGCGCGGTTGTAAGTTCGAGGGACACGACACACACACACGCGGTGTCACACGCTCACACCGGGGCAGGACGTGTGTGCCGACAGATCCAGTGGATCCCTGGTGTAGATCAACTCACCTATGGCATCCAGTGACCTCATTACATAGTAGTGTAACCTTTGAGTAGTTTACGTTCTGTTCTGTTTCTCTGCGATCCGACGTGGAGACGGGCATTCCTGCTCCCCAACGAAGACTGGCTTTTTTTTAAAAGAATGTTCAGTTTTCCAGTATTAGATCAGGCTTAGGAACAGTTAGGAACTGTTCAGTCTTATTTGACAGGAACTGACATTTGGCTGGTGTTATTCCACGGTTTATCATAACACGGTGGTCTGAGGTAGTGTGCTTAGAGACGCTGGGCTATTTCAGTGCGGCCAGAAGTTCATATGCAAAGTGAAATATGCTGGCAGGCTTCAGAAGTGTGTGTGTGTGTGTGTGTGTGTGTGTGTGTGTGTGTGTGTGTGTGTGTGTGTGTGTGTGTGTGTGTGTGTGTGTGTGTGTGTGTGTGTGTGTGTGTGTGTGTGTGTGTGTGTGTGTGTGTGTGTGTGTGTGTGTGCGTCAGGAAGGGATCTAGCGGATGATGAACAGCTAAATATACAGTATATGGGGTTGGTGTTTTGCCCCTTTGGATAATAATAATAATAAGTGTTAATTAGATTGTGTGGGGTATTTGGGGTAATGTCAACAGTATTTGGTACTATAACTGAATGTATTTCGAACCAGTCTACAGTCTCAATGGAAATCTCTGGAATGCTAACGATCAGCACGTTTAGAAGGAACTGAGAGTCGCATATTTTGAGGCGTATTTGGTCTAATCCCTGAATTCCTCAGATTGAGACTGCTAGTTCCGTGTTCCACATGATAATTAATGGTATGGCTTAAAAAAGTCCACAGAAATGCTTAAAACAGATCAAAGGGCATTTTTTTCTTTACTAAATGAAGTACGTTTTACTCCCCACCATGTGTTTCGGGTAGATACCGTTTAGTTCAACTCAAGTAACAGACGTGTTTGGTTAGGGGTGTTTCTGCTGCACACATGTTCTAGCCGAGCTTGCTAAATAACTGGATTCATGATAGGATTTAGT
>CM055731.1:19551358-19576358 GCA_029465975.1 Dallia pectoralis | reverse complement strand
ACTGAACCATTAGATCTGATTAGCTCTGTCTCTCAGCTATTTCGCTGTCTCTCTCTCTCTCTCTCACTCGGGCTGGCTGGTTAGTGGTCAGCTTAAACAGCCTGGAAGCGGGACACATATCCAGAAGACACTAGGAAGCCCCAAGCTCTTGCCTGACAGGATCAGAGGCACAGACACTTTTGTAAACATGCAGAAGTCTGTGGCTGCTGTACATACTATTCATTGGCCAGTTAGGATTCACATTTTTTTTTCTTCTTTTGCAGTTTGAGGGCAGGAAGTACTGCGAGCACGACTTCCAGATGTTGTTTGCTCCCTGCTGCCGCCAGTGTGGTGAGTAAAGAAACTGCACCCTCACAGCCTCGTTATCAACCCAGAGTCACGGTGAAGGCCGTGTTTTGGCTCCTTTGCTTCGCTTTTTTTGGACTCTAGACACAACAGCGTCTGCAAACATTCCCACTGAAATCTAAGCCAAGTTGGATTTGGGGCAATTGTTTTGTATTAAAGTGAAAGTGTCTGTCATTTGGTCTTTGTTAAACGTGTCCTTTCCCCCTTCCAGGAGAGTTCATCATTGGTCGTGTGATTAAGGCGATGAACAACAGCTGGCACCCAGAATGCTTCTGCTGTGACCTCTGCCAGGCCGTGCTGGCTGATGTGGGCTTCGTCAAGAACGCTGGCAGGTCAGTCTGGAGCCCTTGTTTGGATCACTGATAACACACTACTGATATAACACCATGGCAAAGGGACAGCAACATGTCCACTGCAGAGCTTTCAGAGGCCGAGGAGAAATCTCTGTACTAATTCCAGTCACTATATTTCCATGCGTCTCTTTCTCCCTCGCTCAGACACCTGTGTCGCCCGTGTCATAACCGTGAGAAGGCCCGTGGTCTGGGGAAGTACATATGTCAGAAGTGCCACGCCATCATCGAAGAGCAGCCGCTTCTGTTCAAGAACGACCCCTACCACCCTGACCACTTCAACTGCAACAACTGCGGGTACACATGCAAGCAGTTAACAGCTCTTCTGACAGCATGCATAGCACCAAAGCACAATGTTTACACGACACACAAACAGCCTCGACCCACAACCGCTACTAAATCACCATAGAAAATACAAATACTCTCTACATAAATGTAGTGGTCAACACAACCACTGTATCACTGTTAGCATAACTTCCCATCCAATTAACAGAACTGACTGGATTTCCATATTCACCTGTGCTCTTGCATTTGGCATCGAAAAATCTCTACAGTCAACTAACCAATTTTCAAATCACAGTGCATAACAATTTAATTGTCATAGATTAATCAGTTGGTGGGTCAGAATTTACCCATGATTCATGGGATTCTGATGCTTTCAAGCGCAGCTAATGCTAATTAGTCCATATGCTAATTAGTCCATATTTGTAAAACTCGAGAACCTAACCTATTAGCACACTTTAGCCTTTAAAGGGTTAAACTAACGGGTACTAAAACAAGTAACCATTTCTCCTGAGTCTTTGTGTCAGTTTACAGGGACTCCTGGGTTAGTTTCAGTCATGTAGAGAGGAGCAGGGGGTGAGGGAAAAGAGGTGGACAGGAAGGGATGACAGACTTCGCAGCGTATCTCTTTAAGATGACATGTCAGTCCCTTGAGAGGCACTTCCAACCCAACCCAAACCATTATTTCACATAAGACTGACTCTGTGCTTGAAAAACCTCCAGCTGTCAGCCTGTCCTTTGCCTGAGGTAGAGGCTGTGATGAAGCCAGTACATTCATATGCAGTCATTGCAATTTTGCCCCTGGGCGTGTTTGTGTTTTCTAGTGGTATTTTTCCCCTAATAAGGTAGACCTCGCCCAGACCAGACACGAGGCATAGACTGGCACACGGTTGGCAGGATGCTAAACAAAACAGACGCATATGGACACACATTCATACATCACACACCAGGGAACACCCAATTAGGCAAGGCGCTAACTCTGTGATGAGTCATGCTAACCCATTTCCTGTCACAGATAAGAGAGGCAGGCCAGCGTTTTACAGCTTCAGCCCTCCAGTCCTCAGGGGATGAAATGTCCAGTGGGGTGACGTACAGTTTAAGCAAAATTCCAATTAAAATAGAAAAAGTCCTTTTCAAATGCGTTGTTGAGTTACAGACTTGGATGTAACGGACAGTAATTCCTCTGGTGGATTATAGGTAATTTAATTATGAGTGATTATGGGGGGGGGTGGATGGAACAGCGATACTTATTACACATCTGAAGTTACTGCGGCGCGTCTCCCTCACCAATATTAACTGTCAGTTAATTTCAGATATTTAACAATGAACCGACAATCATGGCATCGGACGAACAGTGTTTATTGTTTTCCGGCTGTAATGAGTTTCTTATTATAATTGCGTCCGACCTCCTCCTCCTCTCCTGCAGTAAGGAGCTTACAGCTGATGCCAGGGAGCTGAAGGGAGAGCTGTACTGCCTGCCCTGCCATGACAAGATGGGCGTTCCCATCTGTGGTGCCTGCAGAAGACCCATCGAGGGTCGTGTGGTCAACGCCATGGGCAAGCAGTGGCATGTTGAGGTACGATGACACGACACTAACACGCCATGCACATGTTTAGTGGATGTGGCAATACAAAATAATCACAGAACATAATGATGGCGATGGCAGTTTTAATCCTCTACCTGATTACCTGTATTTTTTGTTTGTTTTTTGTTGAAAACAAAGGTAGAAATGAATGAAATAAGTTACGGTGTGAGATGAGTGCTAGGCTGTATCTAGCCTTTGTCTGTGCTTTTATCTTGTTCTCATCTGGCTCATGTTTGGATCTCAGAATGTAGGACATCGTTCCTGTTTCTTTGCCTTACCTTCTCTGCCACCTCTACTGTTCTTTACCAGCATCCTCAACTTTCTACTCTCGTTACTCGCCTCTGGTCCCTCCTGCAGCATCATGTATGTGCTCTGTGTGAGCGTCCATTTCATGGCCAGCCGTATTTCGAGCGTGGCGACCACGCCTACTGTGAAAAACACTTTAATATGGTGAAGGCTTGGGCTGACCGACAGAAGCCCTGTCTTGGCTGCGACGATTTGAACTCTGTGTGGCCTGTTATGCATTCTGCCCCCTGGTGGACATCTGGAGTACTCGGTACTCGCTGAGGCCGACAGTGCTTGAGGCTGATCTGGTCAACTCTGATTATTAACGAGGTCTGAACTAAGCTAGACCGGACTGGCCGGTGCTGGTAGGTCTGTACTAACCTGTCGCGTGGGCTTTGTTGTGTGTTTGCAGCATTTCGTGTGTGCTAAGTGTGAGAAGCCCTTCCTCGGCCATCGCCACTACGAACGCAAAGGACTGGCCTACTGTGAGACCCACTACAACCAGGTAATATATTAGCAGCACATCCCCAGAGAAGAGATGTCTCACACCTGTGTGGGTTTACTTAGTTACTCAATCCAGGAACTGTATTTCATCTATCCGTTAGAAAGCCTTTGAGTGTCGGCATCTTGCTGTGTATTGTACTGTGGTTGAGACCTTCAGACTTGGCTAGTTTTATGGGGCCATCTAGCGGTGAATGTGAATGTACAATCCAAGTGAGGCAAAACATGAAGACACAAATGCATAGATTGTGTATTAGGAATACAGTAAACATTAAAGACATATGGATAGATAAATTCCATGCCCTCCTACTGACTATCTTTGCCCACAGCTCTTCGGAGATGTCTGCTACCACTGCAATCGTGTCATCGAGGGGGATGGTAAGATACGACCAACGTTACATAAAACACGCTATATTTTTTATTATTTTATTTTATTTAAAGCCTGGAAACGCTTAAACCTACTTAAGCCTAAGTGTTCATTGATTGCCTTGTCAGGTACCCAGGTTAATGTCATTCGTGTGTGTATTGTGTGTTCCAGTGGTGTCCGCGCTGAACAAGGCCTGGTGTGTCAACTGCTTCTCCTGTTCCACCTGCAACACCAAGCTGACACTCAAGTTAGTCCGCTGGAGATAACACAGCAACATCCTGACACAATGTGTCAACTCAAACCTTTCTTTCTGCCCTGTGTCTGAAGCAGTGACACGTTCTGCACAGCTTTACCTGTTCCACTCTACCTGTGACTATATCTGTTTCCCGGCTTTTGCATCCACCTGTCATCTTTTTCCCTCTGTGCCTTGTCCCTGTTTGTCCATGTCTTCGTCCCTCCTCCTCCTCTCTTTCTCTGGTCCTGCCAGGGATAAGTTTGTTGAGGTGGATCTGAAGCCTGTTTGTAAACACTGCTACGAGCGTCTGCCAGACGACATCAAACGCCGTCTTGCCAAGCGAGAGAAAGAAAAGAAGAAGAAAATACCTATGTGTTTGTAAACCGTCTATCTTTCTTCTTACTTCCACTTTACATCCTTTGGTTAGTTTTCATTTCCCTTTAATTCTCCTTTTCATTTGTTGTGCATTCACTCCATTGTTTTGTGTTCCTTATCTCGCTTTCATTCATCAGTAAAAAGAGGGTTTTAGACAGTGTTAACATTTTCAATAACTTGAAATACACTACATCACTGTACTTATTAATTTTAGAGTAGGAACAATCAATAATAAGTATAGATCAGCTTAAGACAAAAGTACATACTTGCACATGCTGTTATATAATATAAGCAGGTATTTGCATAAGTGCCTAGTAATACCTTGCTGACCATATTTGTACCCAGCGGGAAACTGAGAGGCTTAACTTAATAATTTAGCTTTGTAGTAATCCAACCTGAAGTCTTTTTATCTCAGATGGATCAGGAGTCTGGAGACATGAACTGTATGGTAGTATTTCCTCAGATTAGTCAGAGTTTAAAGAGAAGGCTTTGTTCAGATCCCGGTTTGTTTATGGTTAAAACGCTAATTGTTTCCTGACCACATGTACAGACTGTTTGGCTCGGGGACTGACCCCAATATGTTTCACATCTACTCTTAATGTAGCAACCCTGTTTAGCCTGGACACTAGGATTTAGTCTGCTCAAAAGACCTCTATACAAAAAAGAACGAAGGGACGAAACCACAAGAAAGAGAGAGGAAGAGAATGGGGGGGGGGGGCCAAAAGGATATTGGTACAATACTGGAGTTTAGGACGTGGGTTATAGATAAAGATAAATTAAAAGCAGAACTCTGTTATAAACATTATGTCCTGTCCTCTACTTTACAGGAACAAGTTTGTGGAGTTTGACATGAAGCCAGTGTGTAAGAAGTGTTACGAGAAATTTCCTCTCGAGCTCAAGAAGAGGCTCAAGAAGCTGGCGGAGACTGTGGGCCGAAAGTAGACAGGCAGACAGATCGACAGACAAGCCTCGTAGTCACCTAATGGCCATGCTAGAACGGACAAAATCAATATTCATCAGAATGTTTGTGCAAACGTGAGCTTGGTTCTGCCTATAAGGTTATGGATTAATGTCTCCCTTTTGCAGTTTCCTTGTCAAGCATGGCCAAGTAGTGCTATGAGTAGAGTATAGACAGTACACAACCACGGTCGGACATCTAAATATATATTAATGTTATATTCACACACACATATATATATATCCTTGATACCATATGTTTATTTAATATTATTCATTGTTTTTACGCTTTCACTTTAAAACCTGACTTGCATATAGAAGTATGCATTAATGGTCCTAGCATTTCATCGTGTGAATCAACTGTATTGAGAAGTTTGTTACTGCCAGTCTGTTTCTGCCTCTGCTAACGTTTTGGCCTTCATCTGGCCAGAGGATGTTGAGACACACAGACACATGGTCTTTGTTACTCGTGTTACTCACAGTCAAATGAATGAGCAGCAGAGGAAATATATACAAATGTATATCATATGTAAATGTGTGTCGTTGACTTGGGGAGCTCTGTATTAAATTTGCTTAGTACAATGGAACCATTCCAATTGTGCCAATAGGTATAACTCTTCCCCCCTGCATACCAGTACAGTGAGTGTATTTGAAATGATCTGAAATACAGGGCTATTTGACCCAGACGTACTGTAGCCTTTTGAAAGAGGAAAGGCCATAAACTAACAGTCATAAAGAGCATAATAGGGACATTTGTTCAGTGTATTCATTAATGTAATGAAAGATTATCCAAATATATCACAGAATGTCATGCAATATATCACATAGAGCTTTTGTGTTTCTACAGCAATTAAACTTGGCCTTATTTTGCTTTATTAAAAAAGAATTCACAATTTTCACATCTCCTTTGCATTTATTGACCATTAATTGAACAATGATAGATTTTGTTTATATGTTTCTGACATTCAGCATGTTCAGATTTGAGGTTAAACAGATTTAATCTAGAAATGTGTCATAAAATTTTAAAATATTTTTTCTTCCCATGTGACAAAAGTTAATTAGTTATTTAAACAGTTATTTATACAGCAACATTTGTTCCACATTCCACAGCCAAACTTTTTGTTGTTCCTGTTTGTACTTAGCCATTTCATTACATTTTAATGATAATAAATCTCTACATCAGTTGTTCTAAACCTTTTTGCCATGAGAGATATTCACTAAAAGTAGCATAAAAGTGGTTGTTTTCTTTGGCACTAAGTCCCCCATATAAAGTGTCTTGCAAAGGTATTGAAAGCCCTGACCAACTCTCTCACATTACTGCATTTCAAATGCCACATTTACAGTTTATTCATTTTTATTTTTTATTCATAATCATTAAGTGAACGCTATATCTCTCCGTTAAGGCACTGCCAAGAAAACGATGTCCCTTAAAACTCAGCTCTCGATCAAGAACACGTGTAATAGAAGACGCACAAGACCATTGTACAAGCTAAAGAGTTTAGTGTCTGGGAATGAATTAATGGTGCCCCAGTCAAGATGGAGTAAAGAAAAATGCATCTAGGCTAAACAGAGTGGAAAACATTATATTTATTTGTCTACTCTACATGTTTATGGGTCCGTTTTCTGCTGGTCGCGGTCGGTGGTTGTACAATATTGGTCATAAGGTGTAAGCGCGTCATCAATTTCAAATGCTCCCGACCAATTACGAGGAAGCACAGCATGACGTAACGCCTTGTACCACGTGACTCACCCTGTCATTTGACGTTCTTATGGCTGGATCGGAGAAATAGCAGAAGCTAAGCCAAAACGAAACATTATTACGCGTGCTGCTGTTCGGGCCAAGTTTTATAATTCTATGCAATTTAGTTCTTATTATAAAACCACACTTAAAATATACACTATACAGTCATGCGGCGCACTAAGGCCGAAGTGGACCGCTATATTTCTTCGGTACAGAGTTCCTCTCCGTCACTGAAAGAGGTGAGTCCACCGGCTCCTGTCCTAATCATGTGTTAGCAGGCTAGGCTAAGCTAACTGATACTAGTATAACTTATACAGTCATTAAGCAATAAAAGTAGCTATCTAATGTGTAACAATGAAATAGTAACGACCGGAATGGAACGTAAATGGGTAGTTTTGGGTAATTTTGCTGGCTACGTTGACCATGGTAACAACATAAATTAATACATCCTAATGTGTAAAACGCGGGTAGCAGGGTTTGCTGTCTCTGTATGAACGTACCTGCTTCTGCTAGCATTCATCATGCTGCCATACTACTAGCTAACTATATATCACACAGCCATTGTCCATTTCATAATACATTAAGATTTAAATAATAACCACACACTCTTACATTTGGAAACTAGCCACTAACTATTGTTTTTAATTAGCTTGCTACTATTTAATTAGCTAACATTTGTGACTGGATCTAGCTAGTTTAAGTTATCAGGTTTTTACAGGTATTATTATTACCTAACTTCAGATGACCATTTCTTTTCTAACCTTAAGCGTTTAAATCAATTTCGTACTAGGCTTATCTATGTTTTTTTCCCCACAGAAACCAATAAAAGGATTTTTATTTGCCAAATTGTACTTCGAGGCTAAGGAGTATGAACTTGCTAAACGGTAAACCTACTTTTAGAGTAAAACGCATTTTAACGGTGTTTGTATCCTGTATTCCAAATGTTTAAGTTTTTTTCTGTTACTAGGCATGTATCAACATATCTTACAATAGCAGAGAGGGACCCTAAAGCACACAAGCTCCTGGGCCAGCTTTATGAGAGGGATGGAGATGTCAACAAAGCGGTAGGATGTTACAAGGTATGTAGACTTCCCTGTCTGTTGTTTACTTATTACCGATTTAGTGTACTTTTAGAAATTTCGATGGGTTTCTTTTTCCAAGTGATTTATTACTAGTCAATGGGCAGTCAGTAACAGGCCCATGCAAAGATACTTTCAACATGTCATTCTGTGTGTTTGTCTGTCTGTCGTACAGCGGTCTGTGGATCTTAACCCAGCTCAGAAGGACCTGGTTTTGAAGGTGGCTGAGCTGCTGGTCAGTAAGACGGAGAGCGACAGCAGAACAGAGTTCTGGGTGGATAAAGCTGCCAAGTTACTGCCTGGAAACCCTGATGTGTTCAACCTTAAGGTATCAGTTGTAACACAGTAATTGTGTTTTGATAATTGTGTCATTTTGCCTGTGTCCTTCATAGTTTGCCAAAACTAAAGACTACGTATTAAAGGGTTGCTTACAAACTGTGGCACATATTTGACTAAACATCACTAGCCACACCCCTCAACACCTCGCCGGACGCCTGTTGCCGTGGCAGCTGTTTGAGGCATAAGCCATGCCCTGTTTTTGGAAACAGTTGTTGTGCAGCAAGGACAGATGATGTGTTAGAACCAGCTATATAATAATGCTTGTTTTTTTTACTTCACTAAGGCTCCGTCTATTTCCTACAGGAGTGTCTATTGAGTCGACAAGGCCAGCAGGGATGGAACCAGTTGTATGATCTACTGCAGGCAGAGCTGAATCTGAGGCCAAGCGATGCCCATATCAACATCAAACTCGTTCAGCTGTTCTCCTCCGATGGCCGGCTGGAGGATGCTGTTAAACACTGTTTGGCTACGGAGAAGAGAGGCCTGCTCTGGTCCAACCTGGACTGGTACTCTACTGTAGTGCACACTCTACAGGTATGCATTATCTGCTTGTTATTAAATCGGTTGCTTTGGCACCTGAATGCTTTTCCATGTAAAAAAAAAATAAATAATTGGCATTTTTTTCTCAGGACTTTCTAGCCCAACCCAGTGTTTTATCCAATGAGAAGACAAGTCGACGTCTACATAGAGACCTACTTTTATCCCGGTGCAGCCTGCTACGACTGACTCTTTCTGGAAAAGGTCTGCAGCCTAGCATCGAGGCTTTGAGAAGGTGTGTGTTTCAGAGCTGGACCAGGCGGTGAAAAATCGATGAAGGACACTACTCTAGTTTATCTGTGCGTAGTCTATCCACAGACCACGCTCTGTCCTCATAGATAGGTAGCACCAGTTGTGTCCATGTGTCTTTTTCAACCCTCTGTTTTTTCTGCCCACGTTTGCAGTTTTGACTGTGCGATGCAGGAACTGAGGAAGGCAGCCCCCAGTGTAACAGATGATCTGTCTGAGGTCTATGTGGAGATGAGAGGACATCTGTACCTGCATGCTGGCACTCTGCTTCTGAAGATGGCTCAGGAGAGAGAACAGCAGTGGAGGGCGGTTGTTGACCTGGCTGCTCTCTGCTATCTACTGGCCTACCAGGTAGTGCCTAAACTTGAAGCTTTGTATGTGGTAGGTTGCAATGGCTTCCACGTTTTCTCATTCTTCATGCTCTTGCTGTTTAGGTCCCCCGGCCAAAGAGCAAGGTGTGTAAAGGCGAGCAGTGTCAGCCTCTGGAGCTGCTTGCCAGTGACAGACAGAGCCAGGCCGGACACATGCTGCTCAACTTGAACTCCAACACACAGACGTTTGTCATTGAGGTGGTGGAGGCGTTTGGTAACCGCAGTGGTCAAGGCTCTCTGTTTGAGGTGCTGTTTGGGCCTCAGGCTCCGGCTGGGACTTCCTTCATTGGAAACGACGACATCCGTTCCATTAACGCACAGGCACCAGAGATATCTGACCTCATCAAATGGGATAATGGTAAGATTAGGATTACTATGTTGGTGTGTTTTGCTTTGCACAACAGTATACCGCCTGATCTCACACAAGCTCTTTCTGTGGACCTCTTCTTCTGTCTTTAGGCTCTATCCAGCTCCATGCTGGGGACCTCCAGCATCTGTGTTGGCTAGGCCTGCAGTGGTCTTTTCTGGCCCAGAGGCCAGCTCTGAGGGACTGGTTCAAACAGTTGTTTCCCCGGCTCAACTTGGAGACGTCCAAACTGGACACCAACGCACCGGAGTCCATCTGCCTCCTAGATCTCGAGGTGGGTTTGGCTGCTGTGGCTACCGTATTTATTCTGCTATGTTTTAGTTTTTATAACAGTCCTATAATACTGTTTGATGTACGGTATTGATATTTTCTTTTGCTTTATTTTGCGTTAACCTTCTGCTGCTCTACATTCTTGTTTGGTGGCTCGTTATTACAATGTGCTGGTTCTGTCTCTAGGTGTTCCTGTGTGGGGTGGTGTGGTGCAGTCACACCCAGCTCCAGGAGAGTGCCAAGATCAGTTCTGCAGGTCACCAGCCACTATATGAGCCCCGCTGCCTCCCCCTGCCCCTACTCCGCCTCCTCTCCACTGACCGTCAAAGGGACTGGTGGAACGCCGTCTACAGCCTCATACACAAACGAGCTGCGTGAGTCACTGACCGTTCATCTTATAATTAGTGATGAATTTATAAAGTCATGGATTTTACTGCGCATTCTTGGTTAAAGGACCTTCCTCCTTGTGATCCCCAGTCTTGATATGGCATTTAAATACAGTAGTCTTAATATTCAAATTTTTTAAGTCAATGGATCTTCATTAACGTTAATCATCTTTTCTGAACAGCGTTCTAGACGTTGCAAACACCCATATGTTCTTTTACAAGATGTGACGCTCACCTTATCATTGTGCAGGTCTATACATTCTGCGGAAATGGTCCTTTAAAAATGTTCCTAGCCTGCGCTGATATTTGTCTGTGTAAAAACATCATTGAGAGCGTGGTAACATTTGGGTGACCGTATATAAACAGGCCTCTGTGTGCTGGACTGGAGGGTATAATTCCCTCTGCCCATCTGTGTCTCTAGACCTGGCATGTCAGCCAAGCTAAGGATGATCCTTCAACATGGACTGAGCACCATACGGGCCGGGGAGAAACACGGCCTTCAACCAGCCCTGCTCATACACTGGGCCCAGCAACTCAGCTCATCGGTAGACACCTAGTGAACATGAATGCAAATTTGTCTGTTGTCATTTCCCCTAATAATATTCAAGCCTCCTTTCAGTGTTTTGTTGAACATTTATAATTTAGTTCTAGTCAGAATATCCTGAATCCAGACTCTTTTTTTGGTGTTTTGATGTAACACCATGTTGTGATTCCCAGGGTTTGGCGGTGAACTCGTACTATGACCAGAAGGACTACATTGGACGGAGTGTACACTACTGGAAGATGGTGCTTCCTCTGTTGGACAAGATCAAGAAGAAGCGTAGCATCCCTGAACCGCTTGACCCTTTGTTCATACACTTCCCCTCTAAAGTCATGCAGGTGTGCAGCTCTTTTTCTCACTGTGTTTAACTGCAGTGTGCAGCAAGACAATGTTGGTCTCTGAAGTTAAATATTTGACCTATTTCAAACGTGTATATTTGGTGATGCTAAGCGGGCAGACTGACTCGTCCAGGAGCAGGCAGGCTAACTCGCCCATGCTTTATGTATGCATTGCTCTGTTGTAATTCGTTGTGAATTTGAATGTTTTTTTTGTCTCATCAGATGTCTTCAGTGAAGGGCTTTGAGGAGGAGGCCAAGATAGCATTCTCTGTCTTCCTGGACATCGAGGGGAGAACTGAGGAGGCTATAGCTACCCTGGAGGATATCAACAACATTTCTTCCAACTGGCACCTAGCTAGGGTATGTTGAGAGGGGTTCTCTGTGAGGGGTTACTTCGTTTCAATCAAATACTGAAGAATAGAGAAAAGCAATAGATTTGTGATCGAGTTCTTGATTTTAATAGTCTATGTGTTTGTAGATCTTTCAACGTTTGTCTGAGGAGGCCGGCAGTGGGGTGGAGGAGACTCAGGACAGGTGCATCATGTTCCTCAGGAAGTTCAGAACGTACCTGTTCAAGATCTACAATGCCAATGCCGATGACATGGACAAGGTCAGTCACACACAGACGGACACACACATTGTTGTAAAGCGTTAATCAAGCACATGCATATTTAACCAAAACATTTGGGTGGCGTGACATTGACTGTGTGTCCCTCTGTGGTTTTTCAGCTGCCTGTGTCGATGGAAGAGGTCATGGACCTTCTGAACGATGTGAACCAGCAGTTGGGTGAAGAAGCAGTGAATGAAGAAGAGGACGGTGGTCCTGTTCACTCTAGCCCTCAGTTTACTGAGCCTGCAGCCACGGGCTCTCACGTCAGATTTGCCCCGCTAACCCCCTCCCCCGGCCGGAGCTCAGTCTCACCCTCCAAACGCCACCTGGTACATAACGTTCATCTTGGGGATAAAATTGAAAGCTACGCATCAAGCTGGTTCAGTCTATTCTGCAAAACTTCAGATGGGGTGTAATAGTTTAAGCTTTTGATGTATAGTGTCAAACGAAAAAAAAACCAATGCTTCGCTGTTAGTTGAGCTTTGTTTCAGGTAGTAGGGAATTATTATAATAATTTTGACCCAAATAATTTAAATAACTAAAAAAATAATATGAAAAAGTTTTTTTCTCTCTCCAGATTTCCCCAAAAACGCCGCCTTATTGGGCAGAGGACCAAAAGTCCCTTCTACAGATGCTCTGCCAGCAGGTGGAGGCCCTCAAGGTGGGTCCCTGACTGCATTGTTTTAACAGCTCTATGTAAGCCTTTCAAACATCCCTGTACATAATATTGTTGTGGTTTGTTGCAGAACGAGGTCCATGATTTGAGACACAACTCCTCGGACAGCCTGATGTCACCCCGCCAGAGAACGTATGGAGAGGGTTATGTGACCGAGGGCCAGCAGGAGGGCTATCCTCCAGCGCAGACATTTCACGGAGCTCCCCTCACAGGTATTAATGGTTAATTTCCGGACTTATTAGCAATATTGACATTGCAATGGACTGATAATATAATATTCCGTGGCCATTTTTTTTCTTCCAGTTGCCACCACCCAGACTCCCTCTATGTATTACAATCAATCCCCTGCGTATAACTCCGGCCAGTACCTCCTCCGTACGGCAGCCAATGTTACCCCAACAAAGGTAGGTGTTTTTCACCACAGGTGGTCTCCGTAACAACTGTAAGATGGGGATTTCATTTCAGTGGTTAATATAAAACATTTGTTGTTTTTTTGTTAGACTCCTGTGTATGGAATGAACCGCATGCCACCCCAGCAGCACATGTATGCTTACCAGCAGCCCACAAACACACCTCCCCTTCAGTCGACACCAGCCTGCATTTACACTCCCCAAGAGCAGGTCTTCGGTCCTCCTCTCCGCTTCGAGTCCCCGGCAACCAGTCTCCTGTCCCCATACAGCGAGGAATACTATGGCCACTCTCAGCCCACCACCAACCCTCCCCTCCCTGAGCCGGGCTACTTCACCAAGCCCTCTGTCGTACCTGTGCAACAACCAAAGAGCATTGACGGGAAGCCTGTTGACTTTGGGAAGATCTCTTTTGGCCAGCAGATCCCTGCTGAGCCTTCTAAGGTGCCTAGCTTTGGTGCTGGAGTAGTTGCCCAGTCCACACCATCAGCTGCCTTTAAATTCAACTCCAATTTCAAATCTAATGATGGGGACTTCACCTTCAAGGCAAAAAACAGTGAGAGCCTTTTGGGGCTTCTGACATCTGATATGCCAACCCAGTCTGAGAGCCACTCAGAGGGAGAGATCCACGACCCTCCTAGTCAGGGTGGGATATTTACCTTTGGCAATAAAAGCACTGCAGGGTTGTCTTTCGGTGATGCAGCCCATGCTCTGGACAAACCAAACCTGTTTGGAAACGTTGACCAGTCGTTTAGTTTTGCAAATGTGACCAAGCCGATATTTGGGATGACAATCCGTCCGGAGGAGAAAGGAGCTGAGAGTGATAACGACAGCACTCATGTGGACGAAGATGAGGACGGGCCACACTTTGAGCCAATTGTGCCCCTTCCTGACAAAGTTGATGTCAAAACCGGAGAAGAGGAAGAGGAGGAGATGTTCTGTAACAGGGCTAAGCTGTTCAGGTTTGATGCAGAAACGAAAGAGTGGAAAGAAAGGGGCATCGGCTTGGTCAAAATCCTGAGGCATCATACATCTGGAAAAGTACGTCTGTTAATGAGGAGAGAGCAAGTTCTGAAGATCTGTGCTAACCACTACATCACACCAGATATGCTTCTGAAACCCAATGCTGGATCTGACAAGTCCTGGGTTTGGACTGCCATTGACTATGCAGATGAGGAACCAAGGACAGAACAACTGGCCATCCGGTACAAAACATCAGATGAGGCATTGCTCTTCAAAACCAAGTTTGAAGAGGCTCAGAAGGTTGTACCAAAATCTCCAGAAAAGCAGCGTGATGTTACAGATGGCAAGGGAACATTTAAACCCTGTCCCCCACCGACTAGCTTTGCTGCTCAATTTGCAAAGAAGGATGGGGAATGGGACTGTGATGTTTGCGCTGTTAGAAATGTATCTACTGCAATGCAGTGTGTTGCCTGTATGACTGCCAACCCTAATGCGTCGACAGTGGTGGACGCCGTACCAGCTTCAAAAACCAAAGGCTTATCTAGTGGCTCGGCGTCAGTTGGAGGATTTACTTTTGGATTTGGTGCTGACTCATCAAAAGACAGCAGCAGTTTGGGATCTTTTGGAAAAGGCTTTGGTGGTTTTGGAGCTCAAATACCATCTTCCTTTACGTTTGGAACCAGTGGCGCAACTTCTATACCCGCAACTGGTTTTGGAGTCCCGTTCGGTAAAAAGCAAGAAACTAAAGCAGAAATTCCATCAAAGCCATCGACTGTGCCATTTGGCTCTGGGTTTGGTGCCCAGTTTGGCAAAAAGCCAGGACAATGGGAGTGCAACACGTGTGCTGTTATGAATGAGGCATCTGCAAACAGTTGTGTTGCTTGTCAATCTCCCAATTCCTCAGCAAAGTCAACTGTAGAGGTAGCATCAACACCAAAACCAACTGTTTCACACTCTGGCGTACTCGTTGTGAAGAAGGATGGACAATGGGACTGTGACGCCTGTCTTGTCAGGAATGATGCATCTGCCACCAAATGCGTTTCCTGCCAGACACCCAACCCGAATGCTAGCAGGACCCGCTCCCTTGGGGCCATGTTTGCCAAGCAGGAGGGCCAGTGGGACTGTGACGCGTGTCTTGTCCGTAACGATGTCTCTGCTAATCAGTGTATTTCTTGTCAGACCCCGAACCCCAATGCTAAGAACACAGCCACAGCAGCCCCTTCCAGCTTTAGCTTTGGAGGTGTTGGTGCGTCTACGCAGCCTGGCGGTACTGGCTTTAAAGCAAACTTTGTCAGTGGTGGCACTTTTCAGTTTGGCACAAGAAAAGATGACAAAAGTTCCCCTGCCTCCTTCAAGTTTGAGACCCCTCCCCCGGCTGAAAGCAGTACCCCCAGTGCGGCAGGCTTTTCTTTCACCATGCCTGTTCCACCAAGTGGCTTCCAGTTTGGCATTCAGGAAGCTGACAAGGAAATTCCACCAGCTAAGACTGAGCCACCTGCTTCGGGGTCTGCGTCCATGTTTCTGAAAAGTATTGCAGAGCAACACAGAGACAAAGCCAAGGATTCAGGTGTCAGTGTTTTTGCATCGGTCCCATCAGTGGACAAGGTGGATGATGTTGAGAATCCACTCTTCACTGGCAAACCCAATGACTTCAGTTTCGCTGACTTGGCTAAAACCTCACAAGGAGACTTCCAGTTTGGACAGACCAATCCCAATTTCAAAGGCTTCACCCGTGCCGGTGAGCAGCTGTTCACTTCTCTTCAGTTAAACCAGAGGTCTGAAACCTCAGCTGACCAGGATGAAGATGACGTGTACAAGACTGAGGAGAATGACGACATCCAGTTTGAACCTGTGGTCCAGATGCCTGAGAAAGTGGACCTTGTGACAGGAGAGGAGGATGAACAGGCCCTGTACTCCCAGAGAGTGAAACTTTTCAGGTTTGATGGAGACACCAGCCAGTGGAAGGAGAGGGGCGTAGGGGTCTTGAAATTCCTTAAAAATGCCTCCAATGGGCGGCTCAGAGTACTGATGAGGAGAGAGCAGGTCCTAAAGGTGTGTGCTAACCACTGGATCACCACCACCATGAACTTAAAGCCTTTGGCCGGCTCTGACAAAGCGTGGATGTGGTTGGCTAATGACTTCTCAGATGGAGATGCCAGACTCGAACAACTCGCCGCCAAGTTCAAAACTGCAGAGTTGGCAGAGGAGTTCAAGTTGAAGTTTGAGGAATGCCAGAGGCTCCTTCTGGACATCCCACTGCAGACGCCTCACAAGCTTGTCGACACGGGCAGAACTGCTCATCTTATACAAAAGGCAGAGGAGATGAAATCCGGTTTAAAAGACCTTAAATTTTTCCTGACTGACGACAAAACAAAGATTAAGGAGGACGGCAGCCGGGCTAATGTCACAATAGCTGGTAACAACTCTAGTCTGATCATCAAGCCCCATGCAGAGAGCACTGTGCCTACATTGGAATGGGACAACTATGACCTGAGAGAGGAGGCACTGGACGACAGCGCTGACACATCTGTTTACGCTTCACCTCTAGAAAGCAGTCCAATCAGAAAGAACCTCTTCCGCTTTGGGGAGTCGACACCTGGCTTCAACTTCAGCTTCCAGCCAGTCGTCAGTCCAGCAAAGTCGCCCGCCAAACTAAATAAGAGCGGGGTGTCTGTGGATGAGGATCAGGATGTCAGCCAGGAGGAAGAGCGTGATGGCCTTTACTTTGAGCCTGTGGTTCCTTTGCCAGACCTGGTAGAGATCTCAACAGGAGAGGAGAATGAAAATGTGTGTTTCAGCCACAGGGCAAAGTTGTATCGCTATGATAAAGACCTAAACCAGTGGAAGGAAAGGGGAATTGGAGACCTCAAGATACTCCAAAACTATGATTCCAAACGTGTTAGACTTGTAATGAGGAGAGACCAAGTCCTGAAGATCTGTGCCAACCACTGGATCACATCATCGATGAAGTTGGAGCCCATGAAAGGTGCTGAGAAGGCCTGGGTCTGGAGTGCAGTGGACTTTGCTGAGACAAATGAAGGAAGTGTGGAACAGTTGGCAGTAAGGTTTAAACTGCAAGATGTGGCCAACTCTTTCAGAGACAAATTTGTGAAGGCTAAAGATGCCCAGGAGAAGGATATTCTGGTCACTCCAGTAGCCTCAATAGAGCCTCCCTCTCCGGTAGCAACGGCAGGGGCATCGGTGTGTGGACAGGCTGCGGTGGCCATCCTGGAGGAGACTACCAGAGAAAGGACAGACGTGTCTCCTGAGACCTTCCACACCCCAGACAGCAAGGCTGCCACACCACACACCAACCTCTCCAAGATGATTCCTCCACCCAAGTTCCGCTTTGGAACAGATTCTCTCCAGAAGATCTTTGGAAGCAGCCCTCCTTCATCCAAGGAGGAAGGTCCTTCAGAGAGCTCCAAGGCAAAAGACAGTGGGCGAACATCCCAGCTCTCTCCTGCATTCAAAATCCCAGATAAAGGTATGTCTATTAGTTGTTGTCCTCCTTTCTCAACTTGTTAACCTTGCTGTTCAGTTAAAACTGCTTGTTTCTGAATGGTGATCCCCATGATGGCATTTGAACCTCATTTGACCTCATTGTGTTGTGATTCCATTCATGTCCCATTGGTTTATCTCATTGCTCCTCCTACTAGCTCACACTCATTGTTATCAGGACCGGTTATACTCTGTAATTCTCATTTGCTTTACCTGCGTTCACCCAATAAGACTGTTGGTATGATTGCAGATGTTACAAATCTAATTCGTTACACAAAGAGGGCCTTAAAGAAAATGCAGTCCTTTCATTATCAAATAATTTGAAGGTGCATCATCATAAAAGCAGATAAGGAGATACTATAAAAAAAGATTCTTTAATGATCATGAAATTCAGCAACTCCCAATTCTAGCTTGTCTCACCTGCCAACTATTATTTTGTAGGATTGGATTTTAGACTTTTCAAAGATAACCCAATGGCTTTTTGGACCAGCACCTCATCCACCCAATTTGAGCCCCCAGGTACTCTGTCACTGCACTGTGCGCGTGCTGTGACTCGTCACCCGCACAACTGCCACCTGGCTGGCTCTGCTTGGGAGCCGTTCCTAATCTGCACGCTAACGAGTGGATTGTACAAACCTTAAGTACCGCAACCTAACTAGCTGCATGTTAATGTGTGATACTTATCAGAATCTACAGAGAAATGTGTAGGCTGACTGCATGAGTGAGGCTAGCTGTTTGGCTAACAGAGAGGTGTCACGACCAAGACCTTGGTAGCAGCCAGTGCGCGGTGTTAGCAGTGTTAGCGTTGTAGCAGAGATCTTCTCCCTCTGTTGAAAGTAGACACGGGCAAGTTCTGGCCATGCTCCCACACTTCTCAATGTCACATGCACGATTTTAGCTCAGGTTGTGTAGCAACAGTGGGACCGGCCTCAACCGGAGGGGACCGGTTCATTTCAAAGTTGTATGTCTTCGAGTGGGATATGCTGCTGTATGTCTCAAGCTGTCATGATTTACAGCCGGTGTTCTTGAACGGTGTTTGTCATCGCCCACGGTCCTTTATGAATTCACCAGAGAACTGGAAGGCCTTGGTCAATTGAGTCTTCTGTATTTGGGCCCATGTGCATTGCTGGAGAACCGTGTTTCTCATATTCATCATGCATTTCTTGCGTCAGTGCTCATACCATTTTCAGAGACTGTTTTTGACTGCTTGTCGTCATGGTGAAATGCATGGTGTACATGTTTTTTTATGCATGTGCTGTCAAACTAAACTTGTTTAGAACCCTGCCCTACAGAATCAATCCATAATTGAGTAATGTCCGATTTTTCTTTGGAACCCAATTGGGATAAAGTCAATTTAATTTCTATGCAGATTTTAAACTTGGGCAATAACATCATCACTTTTACTGTCCTCAGTGTCTCTTGTCTGTCTGTCCATCCAGAATGTAGGCGTCTGTAGTGAGTTCTCATGTCTTTGTGTTGTGTTATAGCACCTCCTCAGGCAGAAGCCGACGACGATGATGATGATGAAGTTGAGGTGGTGTTTGAGAGGCAGCCAACACCAAGGCAGGCTGCCCTGGCCAGGAAACTCCTGCTGCCTCTTACCTTCTTTTGTTACCAGAATGAACCAGGATACACCAGTGATGACCAGACAGATGGTGAGAAGTGGCATCCCCTCAAACACATTTCTACCTGTTATAAGCAATCTTTTTCATTAATTATAATTGACTGGTTTGCTGAAATTCGTTTGTGTTGTGCATGTTGCAGATGAGGAGTTTGATACCGCTGTTAAAGCTCTCATTGGAAAACTATACCAGGATCTACCTGAGAGAGAGGCTGCGCGTGCCAGTTCTGGTAAGTTTCATGGTCAGTGTGTATCAGATGGGTGTCAACAGGCTAGCTAAAGTGAAATTCCTTTAACATGTGCCTCTGTCCACCCCTCAGTGGCCCAGGTAGAGGGAGGTGTACAGGCTCCAGGCCCCGACATTGAGCTGGTGTGGGAGAAAAAGCCTACTCCAAAGGAAGAGCAGAAAGCCAGGACCCTGCAGTTGCCCCCAACCTTTTTCTGTGGTGTAAGCAGTGACAGCGAGACGGAGAAAGACAAGCCAGAGGACTTTGAGACAGAAGTACGCAAAGCACAAGAGGCAATGGTGAGATTTGTCATTTATGGATTTACATGCACGTCTCATGGCTTTCGAAAATTCGAAAAATCTTCAGCAAATATTGATGATTCGGTGTTGTGTTTCAGGATGCTATTAGGAGCGAAGACTCAGTGTTGTCTGAGATTGTGTCCTCTAGCGTCAGTGATAATGTGCCAGAACATCTGCATTATCAGTCTGCACAAATCATGGCATCCAGCAGCCAGCAGCAGGCTATAGTTCAGTTCAAGACAGAGGTCCAGTCTTCTACAACCGACATGTCTCTTACTGTCCAGGATGAAATTCAGTCCACTACAGCAGAGGCTACGGTCACTGTCCTAAGCACTCCGAAACTGTTTCCAGATCAGTCATTAACCATCCAGGATCCTGAAGTCCAATCTTCTACTGCAGATGAACCGGTGCTGGTTCAGTCGTTAATCATCCAGGAGTCAGATGTCCCGTCCCCTACAGAAGACGAGTATCCGTCAGACTCCGCTCCAACACCATCTCTGACTTCAGTCATCAGCAGCAGCCGGCAGTCTCAAACCGTTAAACCTGCTGTTCGTGCTTCAGGCTTGGTGACCTCATCTGGTTTCGGATTCGGGTCCCAGTTTGGCAAAAAGCCAGGGCAATGGGAGTGTGACACATGTCTTGTTGTAAATGAAGCATCTGCCGGCAGTTGTGTGTCTTGTCAAAGTCCAAACTCTGCAGCCAGCTGCTGTGAGCAGGCTCCAGATCAGTCAGACGCTGCTGTTAAATCTGCAAGCATCTGCCCCATAGACCTGTCTACCAGGAAGCCCTCGGAGCCGGACTCCACTACTGTTACCACGACTTTTACTCAGGGTATGCCTTTTGTTTATGACGCTTATGGAGGAAACACGAATCCTTCGCTCAACCCTGCGTCGTGCGTTCCTTCTCCACAACTATATCCAACTTTTGAAACCAATGCAGCAAACTGAGCTTGTATCTCTCTATTTTAGAATCTCCATTTGGCTCACTGGGATTCAGTGCTCTTGGAGGGGGAGGTTTCTCCTTCGCTGACCTGGCGCAGAACACTGGGGGTGAATTTGCCTTCGGAAAACAAGGTTGGCATTCCTCAGTGTCCCGAATGAACTTTAGGAAATTCAATAAAGTATTGATATTGGCTTTTGTTTCTGTGCCACAGCAGTGGAAGCGCAATCTGTTAACTTTATTTTTTATGTTCAGATTCTAACTTCTCATGGGCAAATGCTGGAGCCACCTTGTTTGGTGCTGCAGCCCTGCCTAAAGCTGACGGAGAGGAGGGAAGTGACGAAGAGGACGCTAATAATGTGGACATTCACTTTGAGCCCATTGTCTCACTACCAGAGGTTATTATGAATACATTGCTACCAATGGAACTCTACTGTATCCCACCATATCTAGGTGGGATGACCACACATACAAGTGATGTCTGTTGCTGACAACGTGTATCACATATTTCCTGAACTATACCCCTAAATCATATACTTCCGATACTCATAAGTCACCATATTGATCAACCTTTCCCACAGATATGGTTTTGAGTAAATGTTATAAATTAAACTGAGATGCCACTCAAAAACATGGTTTTGGGATTGCAGTGAGATGAGCCAATATTTGGCATTGTTGCACTTGTATGCCAATAGGAGCAGGCGCTATCATCTGGTCTTCAGTGTAATTAAACACATTCCAATGAGAACTTGTCATTAACCTGATTGTAACTGCCGTCAAGGTGGAGACCAAGTCAGGGGAGGAGGATGAGGAGATCCTGTTTAAAGAGCGCACCAAACTGTACCGCTGGGACCGTGAGCTGAGCCAGTGGAAGGAGAGGGGTGTGGGTGACATCAAGATCCTGTTCCATCCCGAGAAGCGATGGTATCGGGTGCTGATGAGGAGAGAGCAGGTGCTTAAGGTGTGTGCCAACCACACCATCTCCCAGAGCATGGAGCTCAAACCCATGAACACCTCCAATCAGGCACTGGTCTGGACGGCTACGGATTACGCAGGTAGGCCCGAATAAAGCCTGACACTCGCATTAATAGCCAGTATGTTGGGTATCTAGTACTGGGTCGGACCATACTTTGCTTCCAGAACCCTGTTTCATGGGGATTGATTTTGTGACGGTGTCAATGCAGTGCACCTAATAAAATGCCTATGGTGTACTGTCTGTCGTCGATTGATTGACACGTGTATTGATGGTGCTCTCTTTCCAGAGGGTGAGGGTAAGGTGGAGCAGTTGGCTGCAAAATTCAAAACGCCAGAGCTGGCCGAGTGTTTCAGGAAGACCTTCTGTGAATGTCAGAGTCGTATAAGCCAATCGGATGCCTCGTCCGTCTCCTCTCCTCAAATGTCAAGGGTTCAGGAACATTCCAGAGACACCAACCCCAAGGTCAGTGTTTGCCTTGCCTGTTACTGTACAGATTTGGTGTCAAGATTTGTTCTGGTCTCTTCTACCGCTTATAATGGTGTAATATAATCAAAGTGTATATTTTCAAACGTTTGCTTCAAGAGCATGATTGCATGAACAAATAGTCTAAATCCGAGGCCCAGTACATTGATGTTGATGCCCTTTCTGTTTTACGACACCTAAACACCTGGTGAAACTTTCCACAGGTGTACCTCGACATCTCTGCTGATGACGAGCCTCTGGGAAGGGTCACCTTTGAACTTTTCTCTCACATTGTCCCCAAGACAGCTGAGAACTTCAGAGTGCTGTGTACAGGTCATAATGGCTTCGGGCTGCACAACTCTATCTTCCATAGGATTGTACCAGACTATATTTGTCAGGTGAGGAGGTCATAAGTGCAGGTTGAGTCAATCCAGACAATAATCGCACCCCTATAATAAGAGTTTCATTACTTTGAATACCATGCATCTCAAACGGCATATCAGCAGTAGAAAAATGTCTTGTTCACCCGGAGTCGCCCATTAAATATCTTTCCCAATGTTTTTTTTCCTCTCAGGGTGGAGACATCACCAAACAGGACGGATCTGGAGGGCGGTCCATTTATGGGGACAAGTTTGAGGATGAGAACTTTGATGTTCGCCACACCGGCCCAGGAGTGCTGTCCATGGCCAACAGTGGGAGGGACACCAACAACTCTCAGTTCTTCATCACCCTGAAGAAGGCCGAGCATCTGGACTTCAAACATGTGGCATTTGGCTTCGTTAGGGACGGTATGGAAGTGGTCCGCAAAATGGGAGAGCTCGGCACCAAGTCTCACAAACCCAGCAAGAAGGTTGTCATCACTGATTGTGGACAGCTGTAGAGATGCACTATTCAGTGCGGACATCGCCAGTGGAGGGCTGAGATCTGGTGACCAATCGATTGACCGTCAGCCTTATCTCTGGTCATGGACTGGCCAACAACAGGCTTTCAAACTGGACAGCTACAGTAGGCAACTCTTAAATAAAGACCCTGTTATCCATGTTAAGGTCTCTAAGGGCTCTGGTGTTGTGTACTATGTAGGGATTTCAGACAAGCCTCCTTTCCTACTTTCCAGACTCTGAGGATAGCAGGTCACTGTCAATCCCCAAATGATTTGTGTGAATAATGTACATGGACTTGTTTTTTATGTCGTTGTATTGCATGTGTTCCGTTGAGGAGTTGAAACTTCTTGTTTCTTCATTAGACCCTTAGCTTAATTGTTTTGTATAATTAAGTCTTAATTGAGATAATTAAACGCTTGTTTAAAAACCATATGTTTGCTTTGGTGGTCCTACTGCCTGGTTCAACTTTTGGTGTTTTTGTGTGCATTGATTTTGTGCAAATTGACTACTTTTCCTTCTAAAGATTAGCAGTACAGTATGACAAACTAATGCCTGTTGAGACACTGGGAAAGGTGCAAATGAAATGTATGGTTGGTAAAGGACACTTGAATTCTGTTATGACAAAATGTCACAATTAAGGATGAACATTCTTGTCAATGAATATTAGATGATGCTGAAGAATATGTCATTAGAAATAAAGTTGTTTTAAAACTACTCAGTTTTTTGTTTCTTTAATGTTTTTAGAACTATAAGTCAGTTGTATATTTTTTTTCCTGGGGTAAATAATTTATGTTACGAATATTTTTGACATTGTGCTGTGTCCTTTGGTGCAGTAAGCTTTTTGCTCACTAGGGGGTGCTCTTGAGGCACCTGCAACCTACACAACTGCCTTTCATTTTGAACGATTGTGACAACAGTGTATTTCTAGGGTTTACGAGTGAAAACAACGAGGTTGACCCGTGGACTTTTTTCTCTGGAATGATTCAAATTGATCTGCCCTGGCCATTCACAGCAGTGGCCGGTACTTTCTTGGCCAGTCTCAAGCAGCCCATTGCAATTCTCTTTCTATCGTGTTTCTGAGTGAGGGACACGTGCACCTTATATCGTGTTTCTGAGTGAGGGTTTACGAGTGAAAACAACGAGGTTGACCCATGGACTTTTTTCTCTGGAATGATTCAAATTGATCTGCCCTGGCCATTCACAGCAGTGGCCGGTACTTTCTTGGCCAGTCTCTCCATCGTGTTTCTGAGTGAGGGACGCAGCTGCCTTTCGTTTTGAACAGGACGTATATCTATCTCTGGTCAATGTAAATTGTTGTTTCTGTCAACCTCTTGCACGTTCGCTTTGACCGGTGGAATGTGGCTTCATGTGCTCACTCTGTGCTGTGTCCTTTGAGTGCAGGGCTCACAGGGGTGCTCTTGAGGCACCTTATATCAACTGTTTCATTTTGATTGTGAGTGGGTTTACGAGTGAAAACAACGAGGTTGACCCATGGACTTTTTTCTCTGGAATGATTCAAATTGATCTGCCCTGGCCATTCACAGCAGTGGCCGGTACTTTCTTGGCCAGTCTCAAGCAGCCCATTGCAATTCTCTTTCTATCGTGTTTCTGAGTGAGGGACACGTGCACCTTATATCGTGTTTCTGAGTGAGGGTTTACGAGTGAAAACAACGAGGTTGACCCATGGACTTTTTTCTCTGGAATGATTCAAATTGATCTGCCCTGGCCATTCACAGCAGTGGCCGGTACTTTCTTGGCCAGTCTCAAGCAGCCCATTGCAATTCACTTTCTATCGTGTTTCTGAGTGAGGGACACGTGCACCTTATAACGTGTCCTGAGAGGAGTTCCTTCGCTTACGGCCATACCAGCCTGAATACGCCCGATCTCGTCCGATCTCGGAAGCTAAGCAGGGTCGGGCCTGGTTAGTACTTGGATGG